>CABHPQ010152147.1:0-25049 GCA_902168405.1 Peromyscus aztecus | reverse complement strand
ACACAGTCTTTCTGCAGAGGCATTAGGACCATGCACACAGTCTTCCTACAGAGGCATTAGGACCATGCACACCGTCTTCTCCCAGAGGCATTAGGACCAAATGAGCAAGTTAACCACAAAGTCAAGTGCATGGTGCCTAGTGCACAGCTGTCATTGGTGGGTTGTGCTGTTCTCACCCCTGGGGATGCAGTTAGCGCTTAGCTGGGCTCTGGGCTGTCCTGGAAAACAGTGTCCTCATCAGGCCTGCTCTGGAGCTGTAAGACCCCACCATCTTTACCTGCAGCCCCAGGTGGGTCCTTTGAACATTTATCAAACCCCTAGGGTTATGAGACCTGCTTTCTGGGGACCCCCATGTTACTTCCCTGGTATCTGGCCTCCTGGACAATACAGGGACTTAAGGATGGACTGGATCTCATGTAGCCCAGGCCAGGTTTAGGCTCACTATGTGGCTCAGGTTTAAGCTCACGGAGCGATGGGATTACAGGCATGTGCCACCCCACTCAGCTCATGTGGCCTTGAGTAGTAAACCTAGGGTCTCGGTGCATGCCAGCAAGTGCTGTACCAATTGAACTATATCCTCGTCCCAAATGGGATCATCTTAAGCACACCTAGGGTTGCTGCGGGGATTTGATGAGATACACACACTGTTTGCCCATCACCATACACGGGAGTTGGCAGTTGTGTGATCTAGAAAGCCCACGATGGCCAGCAGGGAGGGACCCAGAAGGAATAGCAGTCGAGATGCTCTGGGTGAGACGTCCTTGGACACCTGCCCTGGGCTGGGCCTGTACTCTCTGAGCTGCAGCCACAGGACAGCGGCTAGGACTGTGCCTCGGGTGTGGCCGGCTGGGCCCCTCAAAGCCTGGCCTGCCCAGCCCCAGGTGGAAGGGAAGAAGGCAGGCAGGCAGGCAGGTTCCCTTCCTCACCCCCGTGTGTTTGAAGGGAAAGCATGTTGGGCAGTTGTGGGCTGTTGGCGGTGAAACTGAGGCAGGAGAGGCAAGGTGGGGCTGGCTGGATGTGACTCCTGTCTCTGAACCTTTCGCCTCTACATGACCATGACGCGCGTGTACTAAAGTTGCAGGACAGCAAGCAGATGCCAGGTCTGCTTTTTCAGAGTGTCTTTTTATAGTAATGGCAGAAAAAAAAAAAAAAATCCCCAGGCGGCTTTAAAGCAGGCGTGCGGTGGGTGGCACACGGCTCAGGAAGGTATTTTCTACACCAATTTCAGGGCTGAGATGGCAGGTGGTGGCGTAGGGAGAGAGAGAGAGCTTCCAAGACCGGCTTTAGGTTTGGGAGGGGAGTTGAAGTCAGTGCCCTCGGTCAAAGGAGGCAAGCAGAGACCATGGTGGGATTTAGGGGAGGGCCTGGTTAGGAAGACCTCCCCTGGAAAGACAGGTGGGCTTGGACCACAGCCCTCCTACCCTGAGAGTGTCTGGCTACCCGGGGACAAAGCTGACAGAGTTTCAGTTCTGCAGCCCAGGGCCAGTCAGTCACCCTCTCTGTGCTCCGTGCTTTCTCATTCTAAAGGAAAGTCTGTGCCTCTTTTCAAAGACGTGGATCAAAAACTCTCGTATGCTGCACCCAGGAAACAGCAGGTGCAGGTGGCGGGGGTGGAGGGGGGGGTGGGTGATACATCTGAGCACAGCATGCTGGTGTGTGGAGCAGACCGCAGGTGCTCAGAGGAGGGTGGGCTGGGTCCTCGCAGCTGATGAGCTCTCGCCAGGCTCTGGGGGAGCCGGGATGAGGCAGAGAAGTGTAGCGAGTGTAAGCAGGCCGGTTCCCAGTGGAGCTCAGCGGGCGGACTGAAGGAGTCAGGCCAATGCCTGCTGTGCATCAACTCAGAAGGTTGGGACAACTGAGGAAGCTAGGGCCTCTCCTGTGTGGGTGTCTGTTTGGTTTTAGGGGCAGGGGTGGGCAGACCAAGAACCTGATACCTGGTGCTAGCTAGGGAAGTGCTTGTCACTGCCTAGTTCTCACTGGCAACGGTCCTCAGACAATGAGGTTCACAGAGGGGGAAACTGGGTCCCAGAGAGGGCAAGGGACCTGCCCAGGGTCATACGGCTACTCTGCAGTTCCAGATCACCAGACTGCTGGCTGGCTTTGGACTCCCTGTGACCAGCCTTTACGGAGGCATGACTGGTCAGCTGAGAGCTCTGAGTTCTCTCCTGGGTTCCCCCATAGCTGGAATGAGGTCATTTGGGCAATTCCCTGGGAGATGCTGGGCACCACAGCTCCTGGCAAATAGATAGGGGGGTGAAGCCACTGCACATGTTGACTGCTGAAGCCTCCTGAGCACAGAGGGACCTGAGAGCATCTGGCCACACTCATCTCTGATGTTGCATAGCTGTATCCCAGCACTTGAGAGGCCGAAACAGGAGGATTGTGAGGTGAAGGCCAGCCTGAACTGCATAGTGAGACCAAAAACAGAACCAAAACAAAAAGTGAAGGAATGTCTCTTCTCTGGAAGGGGTGAGGGCCCCAGCCCCTGGGAGTATGTCAATGTGTTTTTCTGGACAGTAGGAATGCAGACCAGACAGGTTCCTTTTGTTCTTGCCAGTGGGGTCCTGAGTCACTTGTGTTGGAGACAAACTGGAGAGACTACCCAGGGGGCTGCCATGGCCCAGGACACAGCCTTCTCTCCTTAGTGGGCTGGGTAGCCTTGTTCATGAAGTTTGGGGAGCTAGTGTGTGGCTCAAGTTCTGGCGGTTGCTGTGGGGTCTGAGCTGGACCGCAAATTGACAGAGACCCTCATTCAGCCACCCAAAATGCAAGTGTCCATTTGTAATTGGTGAGGTTTCTTGAGAGGTTGTTCTGTGCCAGGCATTTGCAAAGCGCCTTGCGACCCAACTCCACCTCCCCAAATCCAGTAAAACGGCTTTATCTACATCTGCATTGATACATGAGCTTGTAGAAGCTACAGGTCGACGTCCTGGGTCTTCCTTTGTCCCTCTCCACCTTATTTTTAAGACAGGGTCTCTCACTGATCCTGGAGCGTCTTTGGCGGGACTGGCTGGCTGTTGAGCTCCCAAGGATCCTCTTGCCTCCGCCTCCCAGTGCTGGGATTACAGACAAAAGCAGCCCTACCCGGCTCTTCATGTCGGTGCTGGGGATCTGAACACAGAGTCTTAGGCTTCTGCATCGGGCACTTTAAAAATGAGCCCATTTTAAAGGTGGGGAAATGGAGCCAAAGAATGGCCTAAGGTGGCGGTGAGTGCTTCCAGGAGGCCTGCGGAATTGCCCTAGGTTAGAGTCAGAACCCTTCAGCCACCCCCAGGTGCGGGGCTCCAGCCACCCCCAGGTCCTGCCCCTCCATTGGCCTGTCATCTTTGGTACTTGTCATGTCCTGTGTCTAACCCCTGAGGGCATCCCTCAGAGAGGGAACTGGGCTTGTTGCATGGCCCAAAGAGAGAAGGGAGATCCTGCCCAGGTATCCCAGAGTCCCAGAACACTCAGGACTGTGCTGCTCTGTGCTGAGCCCCATCTGAGCATAGGAGGACTTCCTGGAGGAGGTGGCTCTGGACAGCACTTGGGGGATGGCTCGGCAGGGAAGGAAGGCAGAGACAAGGTGGTGTTAGGCAGCAGAGCTGAGGCTGAGAACACAGGGTCTTGTCTGTGGACCAAGGTGTCTGACACCATCTTGCTGCCCTGGGTAGCCTGTGTGGCCTTAGAAGATGAGGACTCATGGCCCATTTGGCTCTGGAAAAGTCCTGGCTGCCACCAGGTGCTGGCGAAATTCCCCCGTGATGGCTGAACCAGGTGATTCCCGAAGGCCTTTCCAGCTCTGACAATGGTGTGAGCATTGCCATGGAAACCAGCTGTCCCTGAGTGGGGACATCCCCAGAAGCATTTCTGAGTGCCAGAACGGGATCCTGGCTACCCCAGGACACAGCTTCCTCCTGTCAGACCCGTGTTGGGCCACCCAGGTGGACATCCGGTGGTCCAGCTGAAGTGGCTTCCTCTGGTGCTGACCCATGAAGCCACCAAGCTCTCAGGCAGTCCGGCCCTTGCCCTCCCAATGTACTGTCTTCAACCTAAAACACCATAAATCACATGCTATGGACGAAGGAAGCCTGAGGCTCTGGTCCAAGGCCTGCACAGCCCCAGAGGGCCGATCACCACAGCACTTCAGGCCCAATCAGTAAATAACGGAGCTGCTGCACTCAGTAGCCTTGAGTGGAGGCCTGGGGCTGGAGCCGAGCTGGGCGCTGGCCAGCTGCCTGAATGGGCTATCTCAGCTTCTGTTTGCCTGCTATATTGTGATGCGGTGGGCCCCAGTTTCTCCAGCTGGCACCCAAGGGCTTCCTAGCTCCAAGTGACTGTGATGGTGGCAGCCATTAGGGACTCTGTACCCGGGGCCACAGCCCGCAGAACCAGCAGACCTGCCTGAGTGAGTGGCCCGGGAGTGTGTCAGTGCCCAAGGGACGGGACTACAGGGGGCCAGAGAGGAGGAGGGCTGTGCTACAGAGGAGGTGTGAGACTCCATCTGGTCCCCAGCCCAACGGGGACCAGCAGTGGCCAGCCCAGGAGACGCAACTGGTCCCTGGCAGTGAGGAAGCTGCAGAGAGTCATTTAGTTAGAGGAGGCCTGCCTACTGGAGCTAGCTGGGGGGCAGGGCCTCAGGCTGCGGAGAAACAGTGCTGCTCAGCCCGCGCCACACTGTTCCTTGGGGACAGTAGTGGGGGGTGCTGGGGACAGGGTCCGGCCAGGGAATGAGAAACAGTCTGGAGAAGGGGAGTTGGGTGTCTGGCCAGCTGTGGCCAAGTAGCCAAACAACCAGCATCTGAGTCAGCCCCTCAGGTTCCAGACAGCAGCAGATCAGCTCACCAAGTGTCTACTGTGGAGGGTGCTAACCCAGGAGCCCGAGCAGACACCTGACTGCTGTGGGTGCCCAGCGGTCACCTGGCAGGGCTTACCCATCCTTGGGCACCCTGACTCTGCGGATGTCCCCAGAGCCACCTGTGGTGCTCAGGCTTCCAGGCACCTCCAGCAGTCCTGTGTGGCAGGTGCTGTTACTATCCCAGTCTCACAGATGAGGAAGCCAGCAAATGGCTGGGCTGTGTGTCTCAAGGTATCTGCTGCCCGCCTTTGTGCTGGGCATCTCTAGCAGGAGCATGTATGTATCCTGTATGTATATTGGTGGCCCTGGGAGGCTTCTCAGCAGGAGCAGTTTCCTCTGAGAGAACCTTCCAGAGCTGAGTCTGTCATCCCGTCCCCCAGCCAGAGCTGGTACAGTGGTAGACTTCAGGAATCTTTTTGTGCCACAGTTTGCCCTCAAGTGAGGCATTGCCTATATGGAGACAGCGCGTTCCAAAGGGCAGCACGTGCCGAAGTTGGCAGCTGGGGGCTTAGGGCTGGATTTCTTGGAGGTGAAGTGCAAGCTCCACAAAATTCCTTTTATCCCTGAGATAACTAGTGAGGCCAGGAACAGAGTGCCCCAACTGCTGGGCTCCGTAGGAAGCTCCTGCCTGCTGTGGTCGCCCTTGGCCTTGGACCCCCAGGAGAACCCTGCCCCGACCTGTTTGGATCTCAGATCAGTCACAGGGCAGGGTCACTCTGAGCAAGCCCTTGAAGGCTTATGTTTATTCTGACTGCACTGGAGACGCACTGGAGGCTGTTGAGCTGCGGAGGGGTCGTGGCCTACTTTGCAGTTGGGCACGTGTGTGCGTGTGTGTGTTTAGTTTTTCAAAACAGGGTTTCTCTGTGTAGCTCTGGCTCCTGGAACTCACTCTGTAGCCCAGGCTGGCCTCAAACTCACAGAGATCCACCTGCTCTGCCTTCTAAGTGCTGGGATTAAAAGCGTGTGCCACCACCGCCCGGCTACTTTTCAGCTTAATAGGAAAGTTACAAAGGCAGGAAGGGCAGCCCCTGGGTCCCTCCCTCCGTCCTCTTTGCTGACGTCCCACACTGCCTTGGTCCAATTGCCAGAGGGGCCGTAGTATTGGAGTGCCACACTTAGCTAGCTGCAGAAAGTCCTTGTGGGATGGGGTGTGACTCTCACGGAGGCCCCTCCCCCATCTGATAGGCTCCACCCCAGCACAGCAGAGAAGAAGAAAGCCTCCTATTGGTTGCCATGGAGGTGGGGGGGGTGAATGGGGGATTCTGGGCAGCCCAGTAGCTGTTGTCAACCCACAATCAGCTATGTGACACTTGTGAGCCATTGTGAGCCTTCCATTCTGGGCCTCAGACAGGAAGGTGTTCCCAGGCCAGAGCCAGCTGCACCACAGGCACCTGAGATGGAACCTACTGCCTTTACGGTGCCCACGGTGCCCACGGTTGTCATGTCTCATCCTCCTCTGAGTGCCTACTGCGGAGGTATGGAGGTCTGGCAGGGTCTGTGGGCAGGATATGGCAGGCATACACTAAGCCCCCCTGCAGCTGGCTTCCTGGGGGAGAAGAGCTGTATTCAGCTGCAATTACTGTGGGAGTGAGATCAATAGGGCAGCCCTTTAATGGAGAGTGGGCAGCGCTGAGCTTGGCCCCAGGAGGCAGCCAGCTCTGTAGGGAGGGGCTGTGTGCTCTCCAGGAAGGGCTGCAATCAGCGGTCATTACCTACCCCATTTCAGAGAGGGACAAACTGAGGATCTTACAGGAAACAGAGCTAGCTGCTAGGTTTCGTCTTGGCCCAAACACCTGGCTGCTCTGTGCCACACACACAATGGGCCTACAGTGAACTATCTTCTTCCTTGCTTCTCCAGCACCCCATCCATAGCCTTCCATTGCTCTGCTTGGAAAGGACGCTGCTGAATATAATCATTTACACCTTAGTCAAAATTAATTTCCCTCCTTTAGTAAGTGTTCACCCAAGAGTACTCCAAAGGAATCCATCAAACATATGATACCCAAATAAATAGTGCTGGCCAGTACAGTAGTGTCACAGAGAAGTGTGTGTGCACATGTGTGTGCGCTCACCTGCACACACATGTGATGGGCGTGTACATGCATGTGGAGACCAGAGAGCAACTTCGCAGATTTCTCAAAGTAGGCGAGGCTTGCTGGCCAGTGAACTGCAAGGTCCACATGTCTCCATCTCCTGAGCTCTGGGAGTGCAAGCCTTTGCCACCAAACTCTTTTTTGTTTGTTTGTTTCCAAGACAGGGTTTCTCTGTATCACACAGCTCTGACTGGCTGTCCAGGAACTCGATTTGTAGACCAGGCTGGCCTCAAACTCACAGAGATCCGCCTGCCTCTGCCTTCCAAGTGCTGGGATTAAAGTCGTGCACCACCACCGCCCGGCCAAACTCTTTTTTTAAAATTGTGGGTTCTGGGGATTGAACTCGGGTCCTCATGCTTCCAACCGAGCCATCTTCCAGTCCCTGAACTTACTTTTTTTGGAGTCTCAACTTGAAGATTGACTAAAACCTTGCAGCCTGGGTTACCTGGAGAGCAAACATGGGTGGAGATGGGGCCTGAGGTGCCAGGGGAAGTCTCAGCAGGCACTGGCTGCTGAGGACAGGACTGGTAGAGAGGTGTGGGGCGGGGGGAGGGGAAAGGAGGGTGTATTTCAAGAACTGTAGAGAATCCATGTGGTTGGCCTAAAGTGTGGGCAGTGGGCAGAATGGAGGCCAGGGGCCTGAGCAGTCGGCAGGATGAAATCCCATGACCTCTGCACACCCTGGGGACAATAGGGTGTCTGTCACAGGGTGTGACAGTGTCACAGGAATGGTGGTGTGCTGTGCCACATAGATCTAGGAATAGGTTGGGGTTGTGTGGGCCACCTCAGTGAATGGGGCACTAAGGGAGAAATTCCAGTCCCTGGGGTCCACTCTTCCATTACCAAGTTCAGCAAGGCCATGCTCAGTACCTCTGTGCGTCTCCCAGCCCTGCTCCTGGCCCAGGCAGGCAGCTTCCCTCCCCACACAGATCATTCCAGACCCTGATGCTCACTTCTCCTTTAAAAAAAAAAAAACTTTTTTTTTTTTTTAAAAGATTTTATTTTTAGGATAAGAGAAAGAAAAAAAAAAAGGTTGGGGGAAAGGCTTTTTCGAAAATTCCTTCGGCACAGAATTAATGGCTTGTGAACGTCAGGGCGGGCTGCGGGAGTCAGTTCCCAGCCTTTCCACCGCCTCCCCTCTCACTGTGGCCCACAAATCACCCCCAGCCCAGAGTCCACTCTGCCTTTCCCAGGACCCCCACCCTAGCTGGGCAGCCCAGCGGGGCTCAGCAGAGTACCCCAGAGCCACCCCCGGGATATCCCAGAGCTCATATCCCACAGCAGGGGTTTACAATTTTAATTTAAAAAACAACTTATTTAATGACGCAAGTTAAGTAATCTGTATTCACTGGAGAAAGTTATGTAAGCTGTGGGAGACATGGTCTCAGTGGGATGGAACGGCCATAGCATTGTGTTGTAGGACAGCTGGGGAGGAGCCCAGCCTGGGGACAGTTCAGCACCCATGTCCAAGGTTATCTCAGCTCACATACATCTAGGACAAAGGCGAGTTGGTTGGGGCCCGAAGCAGAGGTCAGAAGGAGCCAGTTAGAGTGTAGACTGATTTTGTTTGCACAGTTGCACTTCTGGTCAGCCAAGGTCCAAGAATATTTAATGGAAAATTCCAGAAATAAACAATTCATAATCTTGAAATCGCTTGCCATTCTAAGTACCATGATGAAGTCTTGCGCTCTCTATGCCTACCCTGCATCGGAATCTGAGCTATGTCCAGCGTTTCCACCCTGCCTAAGCTACCCACCTGGTAGTTGCTCAGTAGTCATGGTTACTGATCTCCCATCCCCAAATGCCAGAGCTCTGTTGGAATGACCCTTACTTTTTCTTAAAGTACAAATATGTGATGGTGGCTATTGGACACATCACAGAAAAGCCATAAAATGCCCACTCTAGGAGAAAGAGTGAAAATTCTTGATGTAAAGCTGCCGAGGTCTGCGGTGCAGTAGGAGTGTGAGCCAGAGCCCACGCTACCACACTGCATTGCCATGGTGTGCTTTTGTTCCGTTATCAAGGCTCTTACTGATAAACTCTGTGAGATACATGTGGGACTGAGCTGTGCATATTAGGCTTGGTCCTTTTGTTTTCTGACGTTCCCAGAGGACTTGGGACATATTCCCGTGGGAGCACTGCTGTGTGCAACCTGGCAGACAGTAATGGGAAGGGAGAGAAGGCAGCCCTGAGGCAGGACAGGCATGGGAGGTCCAGACTCGGTTAGATGGCTGAAATGGAGACCTGAGGGCACTGAGGGCTGGGGTCAGAGAAGCCCAGTTGAGGTGGGTGAGGCCACAAGCTTGCGAGTGGGTAGTTTCTGTGTGCTGGGCAAATGTTCTGCCACTGAGCTCCATCAGAGCAGAGAACCTTTACCTCAGACTGCACCCATGAGGGATCATGTGTCTGGAGGACAACTTTCAAGAGTCTGTTCTCGCCCTCCACTTTGGGGCAGTGACTTTCTCGTTGCTCATGTGAAGTCTGGAGGAGCCTCCTGTCTCTACTTACCACCTGTCCATAAAAGTTCTGGGTTACAGATGTGCACCACTGCATCTGGCTTTTTCCAGGGCTTGCTTCCATAGACAAACTCCGGTCATGAGGCCTGTGTGGCAAGCACTTGTCCCTGCTGAACCATCTCACCAGCCCCCATTCACCTTTTTTAAAATTCATTTTTAAAAGATTTTTTTATTTACATTTTTATACAATATATTTTGATCATATTCTTTCCCCTCCCCAACTCCTCCCAAGTCTTCCCCATGTCTCTACCCATTCAGGTCTCTCCCCCACTAGCTTGGAACTCACTGAGTAACCACACCGACTGCCTGCTGGTTCCCAGGGAGCCGACCTGTCTGCGTCGGCAGCATAGGGGTTGTGTGCCTAGCTTGTTTCCTCTGGCTCTGGGCTCAAACTCGGGTCCTCTTGCTTATGTGGCAAACACTTTACCAGCTGAGCCGTAACCCAGCCCTCAAATCCTATTCTGTTATAAGATTAGCAGTAGTCATACCTGAGAGACCTGATGGTGTCTGCCAGCAGTATCCCAGCACCAGCTGAAGACCTTGCCCTCTGCAAGCTCGGTCCACCATTGCTCTTGTCCCGACCCCCTAAAGGAAGTATGTACACATGCCCATTTTATAACTGAGTAAACCAAGGCTCAGAGAAGCAAAGTGACATGTCACCCATAGCCACCCTCCAGGACACCTTTTGTCCATGAGATTTAGCCCAGGGCACCTCAGCCTCACCCCTTATCTGAGTTTGAGGTTCAACCCCTAACCCCCCCACCCCTCCACCCCCTGACACACACATATAGAAACAGTCCCAAGAGACTAGGAGATGGGAATAAATGCCAGAACTCTGAGAGAACACAGTGGAGACGGGAGGGGTGCCTCTTGGGTGTCAGTAGGTGAACTGAGGCAAGGGTGACCTTGGATGACTTTCTTTGGGCTCTTCTGGCCTGTGCTATGGCTGGCCAGGAGGAATGATATGGCCACCAGGTATGTGGCTGTCACCCAGTTCCAATCACCCGTGTCTTTTATTCTGAATTGGGATTTCGCTGTATTGCTCAGGGTGGTCTGAAATTCCCAGGGTCAGATGACCCTCCAGCCTCAGCTTCTTCCCCAGTGTCTGAAACTGCAAATGTGTACCCCTGGACTGTAGCACTAGTCTCTTAGAAGCCAAACTGGCCATCCTGTCTTGCCTTCTTGCCTCGCTCACACCTAGTCCAGTTCCCACACACTTTAAGCACCAGTCATCCCCTAGGAGTAGCTGTGTTACCTGAGGTCAGCAGACCCGGGTAGGGTCTGGGGGTCTGTTAAACTTGGCCTCAGTTAATGGGGGGGGGGGAGCGGTGTTTAGGCAGGGGCTGAGAGCTGAGATCCGGCTGTGTGGGTAAGCAGGGAGCCAGAGAAGGTTCCAGAGCTGAGGTCTAACCTGCCTGCTCTCCACAGCTGCAGCTGGAGCAGCTGGATTGTGGTGCGGCCCACCTGCAGCACCCGCTGTCCATCCTGCAGCCACTGAGTGCATCGCCCGTGTTCCGTGCTCCGGGGCTCACAGCTGTGGCTGTGGCCAGTGCCAATAACTACACCGCCGTCTTCCTGGGCACTGCCACAGGGAGGCTCCTCAAGGTAAGCGTGTACAATGGGAGCCCCCCAGGGGTGGCCCACAGAAGGGCCGGTGTCACTGCCCCCTTCAGCTTGTCCCTCCGTGGCTCCACAGTGGCCTGTCATGGAGGGGAAGACCTGGCCTGAGAGCTGTCGGCATCCTGTGTCAGCATCTCTCCTGGCTTGGGGTCTGTTGCCCAGTAGTGGCTTCTTGACCTTTGTAACACTCATGCTCCCTCTGGGCCTCAGTTTCCCTGCTGGCTGCAGTCATTGTGAGACTTCAGTGAGGGAGGCCACAGCCCTGCTGGCCACCACCTCAGGGTTCCAGTTTCTGGATTAACCACGCTGGTGACCACCCTGCAAGTTCCAGAGCTAAGGGAGGGCAAGGAGTTGCTTTTCTTACCCCAGGGCAGGGTGGACACAGGGGACCACCCCTGCCCGCTGTCTCTCCACCTCTCTCTGTGGGGAGAGTCAGCCTCCGAGCCAGGCTCAGTCTAATTGACTCACAGCCCATAATCTAATTCCCTTTGGCAGCTGCCTGGGTGGGATGGGGGTGGGGCTTGAGCCCTACAAGCCTGGCATGGAACCACCAGTTGTGGGCAGTGAAGACCCAGGGCCCCAACACATGTCACTTCCGCTTCAGACCCCTGCTGGGTGAAGGAGGTGGCCATCAGGGCTCAGTGCTGTGGTCAGATGAGTGGCTTCTGCTTTTGACGGCTGTTCCGTGCTGTGTGACCTGAGGGCATAGTTTGTCTCGTCTGGATTCAGACTCTATCCTTTGAGGAGAAATGAGGCAGATCAGGACCGTGGTCAGAGCCCTCTCCACCTTCTGCCCACAAAGCTGCCGTCATTAGGCACCTGCTGTTTCCCCAGGGCCTCAAAGGGTACATCCCAGGCACCATGTCCTTTTCTTTTGCTCTGTACCAAGCTAAGGATATAGTTGTGAGTTCCACCACACAGAAGGGGGCCACTGAGGTCCTTCAAAAGAGGTGACTACCCCCAGAATGACCACGTAGCTAAATATGGGTCATTGCTTTTCACTTTTAATTTATCTGTGCCATGCTTGGGGTGGAACCTAGGACCTCAGTGATGGAGATAAACTCAGGGGGACCCTGCCCGCCCCACAGAGCAGCCTGGAGAGGTCACACACCAGTCTGCACAGGGTGGTGTCTCTCCTGCTGACCCTTTCTCTGTTTGGAACTCCTATCTCAATCACTAGCCCCAGGGCTCAGTGAATGTCGAGGAAGTAGATATAAATTAGTGTCTGTGGCGGGGGAGGGGAGTTGTGTGTGGTGTGAGAGAGATGCCCTGATAGCATCCAAAGAGGCCTCCGGGCAGCTGGGACATCTCAAAGGTCAAGCCTAAGCCTAGGGTGGGGCTGTGGGGAGGGCACAGTGTGACCTGGTACAGCCCAGAATGAAAAGGATGGGGGTCCTCTTAGGAAGGCGTGTGGGTGGAGTGTATGTGTAACTGTGGAAGCAAAGTGAGACAGAGGTGGAAATGTGGCTATGTGGATTATCAAGGCATTGAGTGCCGCAGCCAGTTTCTTCCTGCAGGAACCTCTGCAGGTTTTAGAAACCCAGGAAGGTGAGTGAGTGGGAGGCCCCAGAGGTCCAGACCACCAGCCCTTAGATGAACAGCGTAGAGCCCTGAGCACCCAGCACGCTGGGGATGAGAGGGAGGAACACAGATGGCCAGGCTTTGCCAGTCCTTAGAGGGGCCTGGGACCTTGCCCAGGACTCTGCTTGTCTATTCACTCTCATCCCCTCAGCCCTGTAGGACAGGTGGCCCTCCTCCATGACTCTGAGTAAACTGAGTAAACTGAGTAAACTGAGGCTGGGGGGTGCGGGGGCAACTCATATGGATTGTATCCATGAGTGCAACTTACTTCAGAAACCGGATTCAAGCAGCCTCCCAGAGAATGTTTTGGAAACTGCAGCCTACACATATAGCTGGGGGAAGTGCTGGGGTCAAGCAGAGTTCCCGGTGGGGGCGCTACGGAGTGTGTGAGAATGAGCGTGTGGTGCACGTCCCTTCCCCCTAAATGCCTGGCTTTCCCTTTAACCCTGGGGTAGCCTGACCCTGTGGGTGGCGGTCCTGGCCTTGGCAGGTAATGGCCTTTCCCCCACAGATCAGCCTGAACGAGAGCATGCAGGTAGTGAGCAGGCGGGTGCTGACGGTGGCCTATGGGGAGCCTGTGCACCACGTCATGCAGTTTGACCCCGTGGATCCCGGTTTCCTGTACTTGATGACATCCCACCAGGTGAGGCGAGCTGTAGCCAGACGGCTTTGGTGCAGGGCCTTTGCACGTGCTGACCCTCCTGCTGGGGCCACTGCCTTCCCCACCTCCACTTCTGCTCACTCATGTCTGGGACTCCATGCTTCAAGGAGGCCGTGTCTCCCCAACATGCCCTCAACTAACGCCTTCAGCCTTAGCTACTCTACCCTCACAAGGGAGGGTGGCTACCTTGCTCAGCTGGGACCCCTCTGCCTTCAGGTGGCCCGAGTGAAGGTTGCAGCATGTGAGGTGCACTCCACCTGCGGGGACTGTGTGGGCGCAGCCGACGCCTACTGTGGCTGGTGCACTCTGGAGACCCGGTGAGGACCCTGCAGTGATGGCAGGGCAGGGAGGGCAGGGGGCGGTGGCCCTGACCTAGGACCTGACCCCACGGTGCCTGCAGGTGCACCCTCCAACAGGATTGCGCCAACTCCAGCCAGCCGCATTTCTGGACCAGTGCCAGTGAGGGCCCCGGCCGCTGCCCTGCCATGACGGTGCTGCCCTCTGAGATCGATGTGCGCCGGGACTACACGGTGAGTGGAGCCGCACCAGCACAAAGCCTGGAGGCTCGTGGAAAGAACAGTGACAGTCGGGCTTTAGGAAGTTCAAGCTCACAGCAAGGGCCAGGCACCACCTCCACGGCTGGGCCACCTCTTCAGGGCCCCGTCATGGACTCTTGGCGGACCTAGTCACAGCTAGGACCATGCACTCTGGGTGACAGCGCACAGGGCCGCTGCTGGTATTTCAGTTGCAGTTTCTGACTATGCTGAGTGGGGACACCTAGATGGGGAGTCAGGTCCCCCTCTCCCCTTCCTGGGTTTGCTAGCAGCCGTCACCTATCCCTGCAGTGGCGGGCAGGAGGGTGGTGGCTAGGGCCAGGAAAGCCATGCCTGCAGCATGGTGGGTGGTCCAGCAGCCTGAGTCTCTCCCAGCTCTATCCTTACTGACTCCTCTGAGGATAGGGCCCTCCTATGTCATCCTGGGGGTGGGAGTGGCGGTTGGGTGGTCCAGCCAGTCTACTCCACCAGATCACCTTATCAGCCCTGACCTTATTCCTGGGCAGCCTGGGGTAGACATTCATTCATCCCCTGGTCCATTCACATAGTATTGAGCATGTATTGGGTGCCATGCATGGTCATACTCTGGAGACAGTCCTGGCCCAGGAGGAGCTGATGTGCTCTTAGAAGGAGAGAATAGGCAGGTAAAATGTAGAGAAGATGGTACTGTCTGCAGAATAGAGTGGGGTGAGGTGCAAGGGTAGGCAGGATAACAATACAGAACCAGCCTTGGGCTGGGAGAGGGGGTGGAGTGAGTATGAGGAAGAATAGCCTGATGGGAAACTACAGTCCAGAGGCCCTGTGTAGGCAGAATATTCTGTCCCACCAGCCAACTCCCAAATAACCACACAGAGACTTTTAAATTATAAATTCTTGGCCAGTAGCTTAGGCTTGTTACTAACTATGTCTTACAACTTAAATTAGCCCATATTTCTTATCTACACTCTACCACATGGTAGTACCTTTTTTCAGCACAGCATGTTCATCTTGCTTCTCCCCGCGTCTCCTGGTGACTCCGCCCTTCTTCCCAGAGTTCTCTCAGTCTGCCTCTCCCACCTGTAGCTCTTCCTGCCTAGCTATTGACCATTTAGCTCTTTAATAAACCAATGAGAGCAACACATCTTCACAGTGTGCAGAAAAGATTGCTCCACAACAGCCCTGAGGTGGGAGTGAAGTCCACATGTCTGGGGGTGGGGAGTGGGGGTCATAGCAACCATGTGCTGCAGAGCCCTTCTGGTTTTGAGACTGTAGGCCAGTCTGGCCTTGAACTTGTGATGATCCTCCTGCTTCAGATTCCCAAGTGCTGTGATTACAGGCTATGTCTCAGCACCTGGTTTACAGAGCCTTTGTTACCTCTGAGATGAGGAGCCTCAAAAGGGAAAACTGGAGCCCAAGGGTTACTTCCCTTAAGTGCCTCGAATTCCCTCATGGGAACCCCTTTTCTGCGGGATCAGACATGTTCTTGAGATGGGATCTGTAAGGGGCGTGGCCTGGGCCTCACCTGAGGGCATCTCTCCCCCAGGGGATGATCTTGCAGATCTCAGGCAGCCTGCCCAGCCTCAGCGGTATGGAGATGGCTTGTGACTATGGGAATGATGTTCGGACAGTGGCCCGGGTACCCGGCCCTGCCTATGACCATCAGATTGCCTACTGCAACCTCCTGCCCAGGGCCCAGTTTCCATCTTTTCCTGCTGGTCAGGGTGAGTGCCAGGCTGTGATGCCAGCCCAAGGGTGGGACCCTGACATCCCAGCTTCGGCTGTGGATGAAGACCTTTTGTGTCCCTGATCTCTTTCCAGATCACGTGACCGTTGAGATGTCTGTAAGGGTCAAAGGACGCAACATTGTCTCGGCCAATTTCACCATCTATGACTGCAGCCGAATTGGACAAGTCTACCCCCATACAGCGTGAGTGGGCAGTGGGAGGAGGCCCCAGCTTGGAGAACGGCTGCAGACTCTGGGACACACAACAGACAGGGCCCCGCATCCTTCCCTTGACCAGCCAGGCCCCTGCAAGCTGACGCTAGACTGGTAGAGGCAGAGGGAACTGAAGACTCTACCTGTGCCTTCCTTGCATGCCTCTCCCAGTGGGGAGCTCATTACCTTACAAGATGGCCCATCCATCTCCTTCCCCCAAGATACTGGGATCAGACTTCTGGGGCCCAGCTGGGGGTGGGAGCAGGAATCTGACAGGTTCCCTTGTCTTCCAGCTGCACCAGCTGCCTGTCGACGCAGTGGCCTTGCTTCTGGTGTACGCAGCAGCACACTTGTGTCTCTAATCAGTCTCAGTGCGAGGGCTCGCCAGACCCCACGGTAAGCCTTGTGTCGGGTGCACCCCACCCCTGGCTTCAGTGCCTGCTGCTCTTGTTTGTAAGGTTTCCACGTGGAGAGCTTCTCTTTGTCCCGGCACAGTCTTTGGCACTAATGGCGGTGAGGGGTCTCATCACAGTGTGTTTAACCGATCCCCTGTGGCTGGACAAGGGGTCTCATCACAGTGTGTTTAACCGATCCCCTGTGGCTGGACAAGCTGGTTGCTTTTTTTCACTCCCCTCTTTGAATCTCACTGGCTTAGTCCCAGAAGGCCAGTTCTTAAAAATAACACTTCAGGGTTACAGTGTGGCCTCCTGGAAAGCCTGGCTAGGCTGTAGCCCACAGCTGCTGCTAAGGGTGGAACATTGTTATCACATGTTTTCAGCGGCGTTTGTCCCTGTGGCTTTGAGAGGACGCGTCTTGTTCAAAGCCGTCTACCTGGAAGGCAGAAGACTTGGGCCTTGAACTTAAATCCTTCTCTCCTTTCTTTGAAACCCAGAATTGGGTGCTAAGACCCTGCCTCAGTTCCTATGGCATTTCACCTCTTCCTGGAAGGCTCGTCCCTCTTTCAGGGATGACACACGGAATTCCCTAGCCCTTGGCAGGTGACTGGCGGTGTTCTGAGCTCAGCCATGCTTCTCCTTGCGTTAGGTCAGGCCTGTGCACCCTCAGGGGCTCATGTGGCCCCTGGTGCTCTACCAGATCAAGTCACCAGACTGCTGGTCACGTGTCTCAGAGGCAGCCTAGCTGCAGGCACTGGGATTAGAGAATGCCATCAAGCCCTGTCTGCTACAACAGGGGGACAGCCTTCAGCAGCAAGCAGCAACCACATCTGGCTCACAGAGTGCCCACAGAACAGGGGTCCTCACTGACAGGCCCAGGAGTGACCTATGACCATACTGGAGGGAGCACTGGGTGTCGGGATATAGTCCACAGGTCCAACATCCCCGTGGCTCTGGGGTTGGGGGCATCTGGGATGTGGCACTTCCTCACCCACAACCCTAAGCTGCATACACAGCAGGGAGTTGGTGTCGATTGGAGACCAGAAGTGTCCAACCTGAAGGTCCAGGGACCTCCGTCCAGCCCTTCAGCACTTACTGAGTGCTTGTTGTATACTCGAGTCTGTGCTAAGCACTGGGGAGAACCCAGTCAGATGTAGTTCTGTCTTTCCCATCTCAGGCCTTGTGCTGTGTGATCCCAGGCAAGCTACTGACCCTTTCTGTTCCTTTCTTCCTCTGTAAAGCGAGGCCCACCTCAGGGCTGGAATAGCGATCTGGAATTCCTTTAGGCGGTAACAACCCTATAGTTGGCACATAGATGATTTTAGAAGCTGGTGGCTACTGTGTATGGGTGACCAGGAGAGACTTCTCTTAAGAGGACTTTTGTGTGGGGTCTTGACATCCGCATAGGAGCTCACCAGCTGGGAGGTGTGTCGGACACTGGCAGTCAGCCTGCTCTC
Organism: Peromyscus aztecus; assembly: GCA_902168405.1. Lineage (NCBI taxonomy): Eukaryota > Metazoa > Chordata > Mammalia > Rodentia > Cricetidae > Peromyscus > Peromyscus aztecus. The sequence continues at coordinate 7,420 of CABHPQ010152147.1, read as the reverse complement.
TCCAGGTCTGCAGCTCTCCCTCGGGGCAGGAGTGGGCTGGCCCCGGAGGGGCTGTCGTAGAGTATTACCGTAATCTGGCAGGAGAAGAGGCAGCTTCAGCAAGGCCTGTGCAAGGCTCTGAACCAGTGCTCGACTTGGCATTTAATTAAGTGCCAGTTAGCTGTGGAGGCGCCAGGCCTCCTGGGCAGACGGCGGGCAGAGGGTCTGCATGTCCTCCCGGGACCCCTGGCTCCTGGAAGGGAGGCATTGAAGGTTGTGCATGCAGTCGTGTGTGTGTGTGTGTGTGTGTGTGTGTGTGTGTGTGTGTGTGTGGTGCCCGCGGCTCCCACAGGGAGGCTGCTAGCACTGGCTCCAGGGATGAGACGAGGCAGCAAGGTGCCAGGTGTTCCAGGCCGATGTTGCCTCTCCGAGGGCGGTGCTCCCAGGGCGGTGTGCCCAGGGCAGTGTGACGTCAAGCTTTGGCAGCAGGATGGGAAGTGGTAGCTGGATCAGAGCCTGGCGTGTTCCAAACCACAGGGTGGCACAGTGCTGGAGCCAGTGACTGGGTGGTTGGATGGGAACTGACAGCCATCAGGGGCTGTGGGCTGGGCCACGGCGAGTGACTTGGGTCAGTGGGTCCATCACTGCTGGCTGGGTTGGGATGCCAGGACTTTTTCTCTTGAGCTTGGAGACACTGTAGGAGTTCTGGAACTCCTGCAGCTCCATTTTTCCAATGGCACATTTGGGATCCTGGCCACTTAGCTTTGTTCCCCGGCAGTTCCAGCCAGGCAAGGAGAGGCTCAGGGCCAACCTACGTGAACTAGAGTAGGTTCTGCGCACACCTACCTGATGGTAGTTTCTGACCCCTCCCCCTCCGCTTCTGTCCACTCATCCCCGCTCTAGGTGCAGCCAGCCACAGCTTCTCAAGCTTGCAAGTCAGGTCAGCAAACGGGAAAAGCCATCTGATGGCCTGGGTGGAAACAGGAAAGGGAGGTCCATGTCCTCTTAAAGGAAAAACCCAGACTGGCTTCTGGTCCTTGGACTTAATCAGCTAATGTTAGTGAATAGTCAGAAGGTTGTTCACCTCAGGTGCCACTGGACCCAGGAGTGAACAGTGACATCGGGGGCCTCCTAACCCTCTGGGGGATGCCACGCTCAGACAGGCTCTTCATTCTTGGGGCCAGGTGCTCTCAGCAGCTGAGGCTGGTTGGGGACCCCTCCTACCCAGTCCAGGGAACTGGACAATGTCCTTGCCGGTTCCACAGGAGTTGTAGTGTTGAGACTGTCCGGTTACAGGACCCGGATCTGCTGCCTGGATGGTTCTCTTAGGCCAGGGTGGGCTTAAGGATCCAGGTCAGTCTCCCCATCACGAGCCTGTTGAGGGCTGGTCCAGGCCAGGCCAGACTCAGAGGCAGACGGTAGGGCTGAGAGGCCACCAGTAGACGTGGGAGAGCGCTGACAGGGGTGTGGAGTTGTAGAAGGAGGTCAGGACTCAGCCCAGCCACACACCTACCCATAAAGTGGCTCTTCACATTTTGGTGGTCTAGATTACAGGCAGTCAAAGGGACAGATGACGCTTAGGTGGCCCCATGTGTTCACTGAAAGGCTTCCAGAGTCCTGCCTGGGGCGAGCTGCTTTCCTCCACTGTGATGCAATTTCTTTGTCTTTAAAATGGGTTCTCAGGCTAGAAGGGTCCTCATACATGTGAGGTCACTGAAGCATAGTGTCCTGCTACCATTGTTCTTGCTTTTTTGCTAATACCTTGGCAGGCTCTCAGGGTCTGGCTGGGCTGGGGTTCTCCCAAGGGGAATATCCCCTGTGCGATTAGGAACTAATAGTGATGTGAAGTATCCCGTGGCTGCTCACCCGTATGCAATCTCAGCACCGAGGAGGCTGAAGCAGGAAAAGGCAACTTTGAGGCCAGCTTGGGTCACGTGGCAAGCACATGGCGGGGGGGGGGGGAGCTGGGGTTGCTGATGGGAGTGGTGGTACACGCCTGTGACCCTAGTCCTTGAAGCCAGCCTGTCTGAACAACATAGTGAGACCCTGTGTCAAAAGAGACAGAGTCGGGGGAGAGGAGGAGGAGAGAGAAAGAACAGAGGAAAAACAGTGCCCCAGGAGAAGAGGGCCTTGTCCCAGAGGGTGATGTCAGGTGCACACAGTCTCTCCCAGCCCAGTCCTAACCCTAATCCGTGCCCTGCCAGATGTGACCAGGAGGTCCCTGGCTAGAGGGGTCATGGTGGCCCCAGGGTGCATGACTGCTCCTGGGCCCTGTAACTTCTGGCCCCAGTAGGTCAGATGTTGAGATGTGAGTACATAGGAACTTGAAGCTCCAGTACAGATATGGTCCCCAACATCCTGCTCAGAGGGATGGAAAGAGGGTATAGCCACAGCCCTTGCCTTCTCTGCCCCTCCTTTGCCCCAGTTTCTTTTGTACAGTGGGGTATGGTCCCTGAAAACCACAGGGGCGGTTTCTGGCTCAGGTCTGGCCCAGTGTTGTGCCCTGGGAAGCTGAGTCCCAAAGATTCCAGGCACCAAGAGTTCACCACCCCCCACCACCCAGGCACTCTGGGTCTGAGGAGCACATCAGGGAGGCAGACTCCACCTAGACAGAACCTTTTGCCTCTGCTTCTTCTGTGTCCTCATCTAGAAAGCGGGGCTGCAGGCTGCTGCTGCTGTGAAGGCTGCTGGCACCTTGGGGGGGGGGCAGAACTGTGTGTTGGGGGTGGGGGCTCTGTAACATCCTATTTGACCCCCTCCCGTGTTTGGTCTGCAGAACCCTCAGGACTGCCCCCAGATCCTGCCCTCGCCCCTGGCGCCCGTGCCCACGGGTGGCTCCCAGGACATCCTGGTGCCTCTGACCAGTGCCACCTCCTTCCATGTAAGTAGAGGCTGAGCAAGGTCTGTCCCAGCGCCCAGAATGGTGACCCTGCTTTCCTCTGTGAGCTCCACTCCAGCAGTATAAGACTTGGAGCAGGAAGACCAGGCTGATGGGGGACAGCAGGCAGCCAGCAGCTGCCAAGGGAACCCTGGCCCACACCCCAGTACTCCTGCCCTGGAGGCTGCCTGGCATAGTGGCCCAGCCCTCTGCCTGGCACCACGCAGTCCACGGGTAGATGAGGTCCATGTGGGCTCCGCCTGCCCTGCCCAGACTGAGCAAGACCCTGCGTGTTCTAAGCTCCGTGGAACATACTGACCCAGTTCAAGGCTCCCATGTCTTTCCCGGAAGAGACCATGCCCCTAATTCCCGTGGTCTAGAGGGGACGCTGAGGGAGGAAGGGGTGTTTGGGAAGGGGATGTGCCCATCCCTGCCCCCCCACCCCCGGGAGGAATGTGGCAGAGGGGGGTTGATGAGTTTTGGAAGGATGCCAGCCTCCCTAATTCCTGGGACATGCCATCTGTCTCTGCCACGCCGGAGTTGAGGCCCGTGACGGTTGTCACACGTGGGGGCCACGTGCCAGGCATCTGGGATGTGTCAGGGAGCCTCTTATAGGGTAAGAGCTCTTGAGGGCCAGGGTGGAGCTGCCCTCCACCCAAAGGCCTACCCTGCCAGGGCCTGGTGGGTCACAGGAGCAGGGTGGGGAGGCTCTAGCCCCAACTTGGCCCTGGCTGATTCTCTCCAGCTGTGTGGCTCTTGGCTCATTCTCGGCTTTTACCAGCCACGGGAATCCCCACCCCCTGCCCCTTGCCCACCAGCCTCACCCTGACCATGCTTCTAGATCGCCTTGGGGGCGTGGGGCTGGGCAGCCCTGGGACAGGCTGCTGGGCCCTGTCCTCCGGAGGGGACCCACCTCCAACTCCGCGCGCTGGGAACAGGACCGGCATTTGTCCCTGCAGCAGCCTCTTCCCCTTGTTCCCCGGGAAGAAGAGGTTGTCCTGCTTTTTTCTCAGGGTGTCACATCTGCCAACGGCAGGGACGTAAACAGGAAGCACTGGCACATGGCTGCTGGGGGCTTGGTCTGTTGTCACTCAGCAAATATTTATTGATATTGCTCTTGAGGGAGCAAGATGAGACGGAGGAACTGGGCCTAGCTTAATGTGTTAACATTTATTGAGCACTTCCTGCATACCACCCATAACAAAGCACGCATTAGACACCTGTATACGTAAGCCATAAAACATAGGGTCTGTACTTTGCCCAGCAGACCTGTTCACATAATACAGTTAAGAAAACCAAGGCTCAGAGAAGCAGCGCAACCTGCCTGAGGCCACATAACGAACAAGTAAAGGCGCCATCTATAGCTAGGCCTATGGGAGGGTGAACCCCAGCTTTCCACCAGCTTCTGCTGGTCTTAAAGGTGTATAAAGGGCCCTCTGGTGAGCTAGGACCTTCCCAGTTGGTGAGGAGACATGTGGAAACAGGATGTTTGCGGGGCCCTCAGGGTGCACCTCCTTACTGTTGAGGGCAGGATTCAGTATGGGGTGTCCTGATCCAAGGGGGCCTCCGGGAAACAGGGGCTCTGCAGCTGGAATTTGGACACTTGTGATTCTCATTGATGGTGAAAAAGAATACCAGCCCGTGCAGAAGCCCTGGCACATGCCACATGGAGGTTGACTGGGTATCTATGGTTTAGCTTTACAGGGCAGAGACCGGGGACTCAGTCCAAGGGGCAAGTCAGGTCTCCTGGAGCTGGGGTGTCAGGAACTGGTTTGGGCCACTGGGGGTGACAGGGAGGCTGTCAGAGTCCTCGGTGTCTGCAGTTCCTAACATGATGACCAGTAAGGAGATTCTGGGGCAAAAGCTTGGTGGAGCCCCTAGCCCACCTGTCAGGGTGCCAGCTGCCATGTTCTGATAGAGGCATGAGGGATGGGTGCTGGTTAAGCCTCTGCCCTGTGTCTGCAGGGTACCTCCCTGGAGTGCAGCTTTGGGCTGGAAGAGAGCTTCGAGGCTGTGTGGGTGAATGACTCGCTGGTACGCTGCAACCAAGTGGTGGTAAGTGGCATGACCCCAGGAGGGCACAGAGGAGATCCACTCGGCCTCCTTCTTCCCTCCTCACCCTATATGCTTCTGTTTTCTGGTCCCCCCTTCCCCTGCCCTCATCCATCTTGGTGACACCCTTGCCCCCACGGGAGACCCAGACCCCACCCTCGCCTTTCACACCTCCTCACTTTGCAGCTGCACACGACCCAGAAGAGCCAGGTGTTTCCACTCAGCCTGAAGCTGAAGGGGCCGCCAGACAGATTCCTAGACAGCCCTGACCCCATGACAGGTGAGTGTCCAACCTATCCCACATCGCCACTGGGAGGGGCCCAGCCTTGGGGGCTCCCCCAGCAGCCACAAACATCGTACCCCGTAAGTGCCCAAACCCTCACTGAGACGCTTGGGCCAGCCCCTCTGCTGTGGCCAGCCTTATCCCAGTAGTCGTGTACCTCCAGGACCTTACTTCCCCCTCTGAACCTCTGGCCCTGTTGTCCCTGTGTCAAGGGAGGCCACAGCCTTTACTGCAAGACTGACCAGGACTCAGCCAGTCCCTCTCAGACTTGTCTGTAAAATGGGGCGTCGGTAGTTCCTCTGCACAGGGTCCCCAGGAGGAGGAGTGTTGATGAGGCTGGGGGCTGGACCCAGGGCTGCATAGTTAGGAGCTGGCCTTTGAGGGCGCTGACCCCAGAGTTGCCTCGCTTCAGGCTGACTGTGCTGACCTGTGTCCACAGTTGAGGTCTACAATTGTGCAATGGGCAGCCCTGACTGTTCCCAGTGCCTGGGCCGTGAGGACCTGGGTCACCTCTGTGTTTGGAACGATGGCTGTCGCCCGAGAGGGTCCCTGCAGCCACTCCCTGGCACCTGCCCAGCCCCTGAGATCCGATCGGTAAGCGCATGCCATGCCGGGCATCACTGACACACAGGCACACATTTTATGAGATTGGCTCATAGGTCACCTCCAGTGGCTACTGTCTTAATGGGGACGGTCACTGGGAGGTGGGAGGTGGGGGCTTTGACCCATTGATTTTCAAAGCACCCCAGGAAATCTCCATCCTGGTGACAGCTGAGGCTTACAGGAACTCATCAGCCTGATTTAGTTAAGAAAAAAACCCTCAGGGAAGGATTCTGATTGACTTAGCCTGGGCCAAGTGCACACCCCTAGGCCAATAAGCTTCTGGATTAGATGCTGAATTCTGTAGCCAGGCATGGCCACCAAGAGCCACATGGCATCTTCAGGCTCCCATGAGACCCATGCAGCCCAGCCACCAGTTGCCCCAGCCCTCTGAACCCTCTGAGGCTCCATGTCCTCTGCTAAGTAGAGGGTCTGGGTAGAGGGTCTGTGTGGCTCCCGCCTCTTCTGGGCCCATGTGACAGTCAGAGGACACCCAGACCTCAGACCCTCACTCGCCCTGGTTCCCTGGCAGATTGAGCCTCTGAGTGGCCCCTTGGACGGCGGGACCTTGTTGACCATCCGCGGCAGGAACCTGGGCCGCCGGCTCAGTGATGTGGCACACGGTGTGTGGATTGGCAGTGTAGCCTGTGAACCCCTGGCTGACAGATACACAGTTTCAGAGGAGTGAGTGTCAGGCGCTGCCAACCTAATCCTCACCCCGCCCCCCCATGATGGCACACGGCTGGGCCTCCCACTGTCTCTGCCTGGGCCATTCCTCTATCCTGCCAGCACTCTGCTGCCTCTTCCGGGAAGCCCTCAGGGCTCTCCCTGCCACATCAGCCTTGCTTTGATGAGAACCACTTGATACTAGTAAAGTTTGGGGGGCTCTGATGGGGTATAAAGATCAGGGTGCAACAGCTGGGCCCCAGGGCCTCTGGGGAATTCTGCAAGCAGGAAATTAGCAGGGTTTCCCGTTGAAAGGCACTGAGCCATGCTTGCAGATAATGGCATCCGGTGGCTAACCTAGGCTAGCTGGGCAAACTGCCTGGTGATCAGAGATCATCTGATCTTACCCCTTGTCTCGGAGCCACAGTCTGGGGAAACCGTGGAGTGTCATGGCCCCCTTGGCCGTCCCTGCAGTGACCATCTGCCCATGGAGAACACTGTTGGTTGGGCATTCTGGTGTATGAGTGGGAGGCAGGAGCTATGGGCAGACACAGGTACTGGCTCACCCTCTGTCCACATGTCTGCCTGTCCTCAGGATTGTGTGTGCCACAGGGCCCGCACCAGGGGCCTTCTCAGACGTGGTGACCGTGAACGCCTCCAAGGAGGGCAGGTCGCGGGAGCACTTCTCCTATGTGGTAAGTACACCACCACCACCCGCCATCCATCTCGCTCCCCATAAGCCTGCAGCCAGAGCCTAACCCCCTTTCCTTCTCCCCAGCTGCCCATGGTCCACTCCCTGGAGCCTGCCCTGGGTCCAAAGGCAGGGGGCACCAGGATCACCATTCACGGCAGTGACCTCCACGTGGGCTCGATGCTCCAGGTCCTGGTGAATGACACGGACCTCTGCACGGACCTTATGTAAGCCATGCCCACAGCCTGCAGCTGGGAGGTGGGTGACCCCC
>CABHPQ010152145.1:0-40958 GCA_902168405.1 Peromyscus aztecus | reverse complement strand
TTATTTTCATTATTTTAGAAGGAAATGCAGATTGGCTACCTTGGGCTACATGAGACATTTTCTTACACACACAAAAACAAACTACATCAATCTGAACTCTCCATGAAAGAAAGCCCCTTCCAAGAGATAAGATATCTGGGTAAAATGTCATCTCGTAGCACTGAGGTGGAATGCAGGCCGCATTAAAGGAAGCTGATGAGCTTTCTCATGTCCTGTGTCATGTGGACTCTATGCCCAGACAGAGAAGGTGTCACATCTCCCCTATTCCCAGACAGAAAAGGTGTCATGTGGACTCTATGCCCAGACAGAGAAGGTATCACGTGGACTCTATGCCCAGACAGAGAAGGTGTCACGTGGACTCTATGCCCAGACAGAGAAGGTGTCACATCTCCCCTATTCCCAGACAGAAAAAGTGTCACGTGGACTCTATGCCCAGACAGAGAAGGTATCATGTGGACTCTATGCCCAGACAGAGGTGTCACATCTACTCCATGCCCTGACAGAGGTGTCACATCTACTCTATGCCCTGACAGAGAAGCCTTGAGGATCACTATCCACATGAAGAAAAGCAAGTGACTCCAACTTCACTGCAGACTCCAACACCAGACCCTCTCCCATTAACCTTAAAGCCAGAAAATCCTCACAGCCCGGATGTACATATCCGACTCATTGTACCATGGTCTTGTTAAGTTATGATTTTGCTTTAGATTCTTTGAGGTTTTCTAGGAAGGAAAATATGTCATTATCTTAATTACTTTGTTTCTTCTTGGTTTGGCACCAGACTTTCTGAACACAGACACAAGTTTCAGACCAACTCCCCCTCAGTCCAAGCTCACCCACCCTTGGAGACCCAGAGAGCAGATCAGCACCACTGGACGTGGATTTTCTAGATATATACACTAAAGACTTCTTTAGCCTACTCTGCTGTGGACCTCAGCAACTGACCAGCCCATAACCTCTGGATAATGCAACTGATAGTAAAAGGACACTGCTAACCCCAGCCTGTAAACACAGGACAATGTCCCGCCTACTCCCTCAAGTGCAAGGCCACAAGTATCAAGAATAATTAAGAAAACAAGATTCCACCAAAGAAATAAAATGAAGCCCTAGAAACTGACCCTAAAGAAATGGATATCCACATAGGTTAGAAAAAAGCAGAAACACACAACTAAATACAAACTAAAATAAGCAAAACCTACCTGAAGAGAAAGTGAGTTTAACAAAGAAACAAAAACCAGTAGAAAGAACAATTCCTTGACTATGAATAACAAGATAACAGAAATAAAAACATCTACTTAAAGCTTCAGAAGTAGATTTGATCATACAAAAAAAAATCGGTGACCCCAAACACAGGTCATTTGAAATTATCCAATCAAATAAATAAAAAGAAACAAAGAAAAACAGTAAAGAAAGTCATGGGATGTATGGAACAACCAGTAACAGAATCAAGATATGCATAAAGGAATTAATGCAAAGGAGAAAGGACAGCAAGCTTCTATTTAAAGTAATAATAAAACCAAAATAACCAAATCTGGAATGGGAAATAAGTACCCAAATTCATGAAGCCCAGGGAACCCCTAAGCGACCTGGAAGGACAAAGGGATCGTCAGTGATCCACGTGCTCATCAAAACCTCAAGTGAAATCCAGGCAGAAATGACTGTGAACTCTGTAGTACTGTACAGCCTGTCCTAAAGATGTAGAAGATCTGAAGCAAGCAACTAGAAACAAATAGAATTGATATTTTTAAAAATTCTTAACAAGGGAAATCTGGGACTAAATGCCTTCAGTGATGAGTTCTACAAACTTTTAAAGATCAATAAGCCAACCTCCTCAAACTCTCGCAAAAAAATGAAAAGGAGAAATAGTTCCAAATTCACACTATGCCACAGAGCATTATTCTGCCTTCAAAGCCAGACAAGGACACTAGGGAAAAAAATGTTAATAGTGATGAGCATAAGTCCTCACACTTTTTCTAATTTGTATCCTCATAGATAAAATACTGAAGAAGAATGCCATTTTGTAGTTGAGAAGGTGCTGACCTAATGAAACACGATCAATAATCATAAGCTCATCGGTAAAATATGCTTCAAGATGCATACCCCTTAGACACATAGAAAAAAAAATCTAGAAATTTGTTATGCAGGAAGGGCATGCGGACTCCAGATGTACCCTGTTGCAAGATGTTTGACTACGCTGTATAAAGATACATCACTGTGATTGGTTTGATAAAAGGCTAAATGGCTAATAGCTAGGCAGGAGGTTTAGGCAGGACTTCCAGACATAGAGGTCTTGGGGAAGAAGAAAGGGGGTTTCACCAGCCGGATGCAGAGGAAGCAGGACATGCAAGAGGAGAGGTAAAAGCCACGAGCCATGTGTCAGCACATAGATTAATAGAAATGGGTTAAGTTAAGTTATAAGAGCTAGTTAGAAACAAGACTAAGTTAAGGCCAAGCTTCCATAATTAGTAAGAAGTCTCCATGTTGTTATTTGGAAGCTGGCTGGCAGGGCAGAGAAAGACTTGTTAAGTATACACTGATACCAGGCTTACCGAGAAATAAGGAATGGACCAAAATAACAAATGCTTTATGTCATCTCTGTTTGCTGGGACACAGATGTAATGAAGTAGATGACTTAGCAAAGGCCTGCAATTGTCTTACTTGTGTATTTGTCGTGGCTTGCAAAACTTTATATTCAATGTGAATAAGAATTGTTGATCCTTTAAAACAAAAAAATAAAATCCCAAAGGCATGAAAATTCTCAGTAAAACATTAACATATACCGTAATCAAGTGAGATTTGCTTGATCTCAACAAAATCTATTTCAACAAAATAAATAAATGGAATATACCATATCAAAAGAACAAAACATAAAATAATATGATCATCTTAATAGATACAGAAAATACATTTAAGAAGATTGGACACTCTTTCATGGAATAAATACATAAATAAAAACAACCTCCCACCAAATGTGGTATAGAGGGCTGAGGAGGTGGCTCTAGGCTGATAAAACCCTTGCCTTGCTAGCATGAGGGCCTGGGTTTAGTCTCTGAATCCGTGTGAAAGCCGGGTGTAGTAGGAGAACTTGTACTCCCAGCAATGGTGAGATGGGAGGCAGAGACAGGTAGATCCCAGAACCCACTGACCAGCTAGCCTTAGCCTACTTGGCAAAGTTCCCAGCCAATGACAGAGGCATTGTGTCTGTCTTATTTGCACTTTACAATGCTGAGTGGCATTATTTCTACACCAAATTTATTTTTATTTCCTTACATTCTCTGTGTGTATGTGTTTCTGGGTGGGTGGACATGTATACGCCAGTGTATAAATGAGTGTGTATTTGTCTCTCTGTGTGTTTTTGTTTGTATGCATGTGTGTGTTTGCATGGGTGGGTGGTGTACTAGCTGGTTTTGTGTTCCAACTTGACACAAGCTAGAGTCATCAAAGGAAGGAGCCTCAGCTGAGGAAATACTTCCATGCGATCCAGCTATAAGGCATTTTCTCAATTTGTGATCAATGCAGGAGGGCCCAGCCCATTGTGGTTGGGGTCACCCCTGGGCTGGTCCTGGGTTTTATAAGAAAGCAGGCTGAGCAAGCCATGTGAAGCAAGTAAGTAAGTAAGTAAGTAGCACCCTTCAATGCTCTCCACATCAGCTCCTGCCTCCAGATTCCTGCTCTGCCTGAGCTCCTGTCCTGACTTCCTTCAATGAAGGACTGTGATCTGGAAGTGTAAGCCAAATAAACCCTTTACTCTCCAACTTGCTTTTTTGGTCCCAATGTTTTGTCACAGCAGTAGAAACCCTAACTAGGACAGGTGGACATATGTTTGCCAGCACATACGTGAATAGGAGAAACAGGAGTCAGAGGATGACCTCGGGTGTCATTCCTCAAGTGCCTTCCTAGTCTCATGAGCAATTTAAGGCTACCTGGGTTGTATAACAAAACACCATCTTGAAAATTAAAGGACAAAAACAACAAGTGTCGATAAAAACATAAAGAAAACACTAGAATACTGTGTTGGGGAATGTAAATTGCTATAGCCATTATGGAAAACTACATCTACTAGGTTCCTTAGAAAAATGAAAACATGACTGCCAGTCTGACTTTTAGATAGATATCCAAAGAAATGGAATCAGGATCCCAAAGATCTAAAAGTGTTGTCTGCACCCCATGTTCATTATTCAGACTAAGCAGATATGGGTTCTAGTTTGCTTTCCGTTGCTATGATCGAACACTAACCAAAACCAGCTTAGAGGAGGGAAGGGTTTATTTCATATCCAGGTAACAGTCTATCACGGAAGGACGACAGAGCAGAAACTAAAGACAGAGCAGGAACTGTGAAGCTTGCTGCCTACTGACTAGCCCCAAGGCTCATTTTCAGGTACTTTTCTAATAAAACTCAGGCCCATCTGCCTAAGGAACACTCCACCCACAGTGGGCTGGTCCCTCCTATACCAATTAGCAATCAAGAAAAAGCCCCCATCAACTTGTCTACATGACAATCTATGGCAGCAATTCCTCAGTTGAGGTTCCTCTTCCCATGTGTGTCAAGTTGACAACCAACGTTAGCTGTCATAATATGGAGTCAAACTAAAGGATTCATGGAAAAAAAATGTTACACACACATTTTAGTTAACCTTTAAAAAGCAAATAAATAAATAAACATGTATTTTGTGACATGGGAGACATTATGCCAAGTTAAATGAACCAGACTCAGGAAAATAAAAACTGTGTGATCTCACTCAAATGTGGAATCTAAGAATGTATAATTCATAAAAACATAGAGTAGAAGGGTGTTTTCCAAGGCTGGAGAGTAGAAAAAATGGAGAGATAATGGCCAAAGGGTAGAAGTTTCTGTTACATAAAAACAATCTCATCTGGAGGTCTAGAGAATAGCCTGTGACTAGCATTAATGACACTGTTTCATATACTTGAAATTCCAAGGTCTTTAAAGTTCTCACACGAGAAAAGAAGTAACATTGTGAGGTAATTGGCATGCTAATTGGCTTGATAGTGGCAGACATTTAGTAATGCATACTTACATGGAAAAATCATATTTTTCACCTCATACATAGTTGTTACTTATCAATAAATTTGGAAAGCTTACCAAAATCAATTATATTAGAAGATACTAGCTATAGATAGGAAACCAACATTTACAATGATACCATTTTAAATAGTTCAAAACATGGAATACTTACGCATGAATCTGAAGGAAGAAATACACACAGTATCCAGATACTATGGAAGGCAGAAGGCTGAGTAGAAATATCAGGGAGCTGAGATAACTGATAAAAGTACCATTCTTACTATTTCAAAGGCACATTGTAGCTAACTGTTCAAAATACCCAAGCTCACTTGTAGATTTAGCAGAACACACAAATCTTAGTATTTTTATTTATACACAGAGAAAAGAAGATTCTAAAAACTTTGTGAGGCTAATTCTGTAGCACAAAGGAAGTGCATTTGCTGAGCATGTGTGAGGCCTTAAGTTGATCCCAGTGGCACAAAGGGCATTTTAAAATGACTAAATAAAACATAATGAAAGAAAAGAACAATTATAAAAATTATAAAAAAGTTAGAAAACTTATGCCTCCTGATTTTGTCTTAACATAAAGTTATAGTAATTAAGGAAATATGGTGATGGGGAAAAGAACGGACCACAAATTCAAAGAACAAAAGAGATATGCAGAAATAGTCCAACTCAAAGTGTGGTGGATTAATGTTTTATAAAAGTGAAAAGTCAGTTCAATAGAAAAAGAATAACCTTTTTGATGAATACTGCTCACTTTAAAATGTATATTTCTTTTATACATTTTTTTGATATTATACTATAATTAGATTGTTTTCTCCTTCCCTTTCCTCCTTCCAAAACCTCCCACACACCCCTCCTTGCTTTCTTACTAATTCATGGTCTCTTTTTCATTAATTGTTTGACCTGCTCAGTACATATAATTTTACTTCTATGTATATTTTCAGGAATGATCATTTGATATTGGATATATTTTTCAATTTCAACTACTACTTCACATCTTAACATAAAAATTTAAAATGGCAAAGCAGTGGTGGTACATGGCTTTAATCCCAGCTCTCAGGAAGCAAAGGCAGGCAAGTCTCTGAGTTCAAAGTCAGTCTGGTCTACAAGATGTGCTAGGGTTAAGGTGACACAGAAATTGTGGGAATGGACAACCAATGACTGGTCCAGCCCCAGACCCAGGTCACATGAGGGAACTCACCCCTGACAATGGTTGGAGTGCCAGGACCCAGAGGCTGGATAGCCCAGAGACCTAGGATAGAACCAAACACAACTAGGGGTGGTGGGGAGTCAATGAAATGATTCCTAAGTGGTATCCTGCTGCACTCATAGATTGCCTAGCCCAATTGTCATCAGAGAGGCTTCATCCAGCAGCTGATGGAAACAGATACAGAGACCCACCGCCAAGCATTAGGCAGAGCTTGGGGAATCCTACAGAAAAAGGGGAGGAAGGGAGGAAGGGTTTTAGGGGCTAGAGAGGTCAAGGACACCACAAGGAAACCCACAGTCTCAACTAGGCTCACAGGAGCTCACAGAGACTGAACTGACAACCAGGGAGCCTGCATGAGACTGGTCTAGGCCCTGCATATATGTGACAGCTGTGTAGCTTGGTGTTCTTGTGGGACTCCTGACAGTGGGAACAGGGCCTCTGACTCTTTTGCTGGCTTTTATGGCCCTTTTCCTCATACTGAATTGCCTTGTCCAGCCTTAAATACGAGGGGAGGTGCCTAGTCTTGCTGCAACTTTATATGCCATGTTTTGTTGATATCCGTGGGAGGCCTTCCCTTTTCTGAATAGAAACAGAGGAGGAGTAGGTTGGGGGTGAGCAGAGGGGAGGTGGGGATGAGGGACTGGAAGGAGAGGAGGAAAGGAGAACTGCAGTCAGGATGTAAAAATTAATAATAGTAATAAATCATTTTTTAAAAAAGAAAAAAAAAAGAATGGCCTTATAGGCTCATATATTTAAATGCTTAGTCATCAGAGAGTGCCACTATTTGAATGGATTAGAAGGATTAGGAGGTGTGGCCTTGTGGGAGGAAGTTAGTCACTGGGGGTTGGGTTTGAGGTTTCAAAAACTCATGCCAGGCCCAGTCTCTCTGCCTCTCTTTCTCTCTGTCTGTGGATCAGGATGTAACTCTTAGCTACTGCTCCAATACCTGCCTGAGTGCCACCATGCTCTCCCCTGTGGTTGATATATTATGCACCCCAATAAACTTATCTGGGGTCAGAGTACAGAATAACCACTATATTAAACATAGAGGTTAAGCAGTGGTAGCACATGCCTTTAATCCTAGCATTCCAGAGGCAGAGATCCATCTGGATCTCTGTGAGTTCAAGGCCACACTGGAAACAGAGCCAGGCATGGTGGCACACACCTTTAATCCCAGGACTTCAGATTTCATGTTTAGCTTGGTAAAGACACACACCTTTAATCCCAGGAAGTGATGGCAGGAAGCAGAAAGGTATATAAGGCATGAGGACCAGGAACTTTAGCTTTTTAAGTTTTTAGGCTTTTAGCAGCAGTTCAGCTGAGATCCATTTAGATGAGGACTCAGTGGCTTCCAGTCTGAGGAAACAAGATCAGCTGAGAAGTTGGCAAGGTGAGGTGGCTGTGGCTTGTTCTGTTTCTCTGATCGTTCAGTATTCACCCCAATACCTGGCTCTGGGTTTGTTTTTATTAATAAGACCTTTTAAGATTTGTGCTACACTCCACCATGATGATAATGGACCAAACTTCTGAAACTGTAAGCAAACTCCCAATTAAATGCTCTCTTTAATAAGAGTTGCTATAGTCATGATGTCTCTTCACAGCAACAGAACAGTGACTAAGACACTCTTCAGAGAAAATACTGGGAAAATTAATTGTGGAATAGCTAAAGAATTCCTACAGGTAACACCGAAAGCAATATCTGCTCAAGAATAGTTGCTAAATTAAATATTTCTTTCTATGAAATAAATAGTAAGAGATGAAAAGGTAGACTGTAGACTGAGATCTAATATTTTTAAATCATATAAGCAGGTGTGATCATTAATATTATGAGACAACTTGACTAGAATAAGAGGTGCCCAGAGAGCTGGTAGCACACTGCTCTGAGGTGGAGGCTGTTTCTGAAAGAGCTTAGCATTTGAGTATTTGAAGACTGAGTGAAGATGGTCATCCTTATGAATAAGTATAAGCACCCTCAGATTCACTGAGGGCCTAGAGAGAAGAGAAAAGGGACTTTGCTCTTTGTTTGCACTAGGACAGCCACCCTCACTATCCCTGGACTTTCATACGTGTGGTCCTGAGAGTTGAACTGGAACAACATTATCAGTTATTCTGGGCCTCCAGCATGCAAGTGCAAATCATGGGATTTCTTAATTCCACAACTGTATGAGCCAACCACATACAATGACTTCCTACATATCAGTATATATCCTATTTGTTTTTCTGAACAACCTGGTACCAACAAAGAACTACAGAATAAAAGTGAGAAAGAGTACTCTAAACCAAATGATAAGAACACTTAAAGACCATAAAAGTTTGAATGCATTTCACTCAAGAGAAATACAAATTACAATAAACTCTTGAAAAGATGCTCAACATCACTGGCTATGAATACAAATTGTGAACTTGGTGAATCTTCTTCACAGTGCAGCAAGTTATTCTGTGGACCTCAGCAAAAAGTTTCTATGAAGAGTCAAGGACCCAGATTAGCCAATACCATACTGAAGAATGTTATTTTAAGATGTGTTACATTTGTTTATGCTGTGGAATATTTGTTTAATGTTGCAAAGATGTGTTGCATTCCTTTATGTTGCATTTGTTTAACTCTGTGAAGCTGTATTACTGTGCCTGTCTAAAACACCTGATTGGTCTAATAAAAAGCTGAGCAGGCAGAGAAAACATATAGAAGGAGAAATTTGGAAGGAGAGAGAGAAAGAGCTAGAGAAAAGAAGGAGGAGGACATCAGGGGCCAGCCACCCAACTACATAGCCAGCCAAGAAAGAATGAAACTAAGTTTTACAGAAGTAAGAAAAAGAAAAGACCCAGAGACAAAAAGGTAGATGGGATAATTTAAGAAAAGCTGGCTAGAAACAAGCCAAGCTAAGCCCAGGCATTTATATGTAAGAATAAGTTTCCATGTGTGATTTATTTGGGAGCTGGGTGGTGGGCCCCCCCCAAAAAAAAAGCCAAAAGAATAAGAAGAACAAAAACAACCAACAACAGAAGAAGACAACTGAAGTCAGTGGAGTGGCTCTCTCTGACTTCAAAACTTACTGTAAAGTCACAGCAATCGATAGCAGGGGGTTAACTGAAGAAGAGACAACGGAACATTTGGAGGGCTCAAAAAACAACTCACGTGGCTGAAAAGGGTGAAGGTAATACACTGAGAAAAAAAACAGTTATCTATTAAAGAAATACTGTTGAGCTGGGCATGGTGGTACATACCTTTAATCGCAGCACTCAGAGGCAGAAGCAGGCAGCTCTTTGTGAGTTCAAGGCCAGCCTGGTCTACATAGTAGGCTCCAGGCCAAGCAAGCAAAGCTAAGTAGTTTAAAAAAAAAAAAAAAGAATTAGTGATAGAACAAGTGAATATCCATATGCAGAAATAAAAATAAAGAAGGACCTTACACCATTCCCCCAAAGTTAGCCAAAGCTGAAACATAGTTGCAATGACATTATCTCAGGAAATAGTACCAAGGACAATGGGCAGGCATCTGCAAAAACAAAGAATCCAGAAAGACACCATATGTGTTTCCAAGAATAACTCAAACTGCCTCATAAGCCTAATTTTTAAAAAAATTAATTCTTTGACAATTTCATCTGATCATCATTCATTTGATCAGTTTTATCACCCTCCCAGCTCTCCCCAGACCCACCACCCCAGCCAGACTTCTTGTTCTCCCCCACCATCTTTCTTTCTCTCTTCAGCTACCTTTCCCTCCCTTCCCATCAAATCTAGTTTGTGTTGACCAACTCCTAGGGTGTGGGGTCTGCTCTGGCGTGTCATCTATCCACCAGGGTCACACAATGAAACTGAATCTTCATCTCCCAGCAATTAAAAATGACAATAGTTACTCAGTCAGGGGTGGAATTCCACGCCCACTTCTCCCCCATGCTGGGGTTTGGGCTTGACTTTATGAAGGTCTTGTGCGTATTGTCACAGTCACTATGAGTTCATAGATGCATCTGACCTATTGTGTCCAGAAAACACTGTTTCCTTGAAGTGTTTAGCCCTTACAATCTTTCCTCCTCCTCATCTTCCATTAAGATCCCTGAGCCTTGAGGGGAGAGTGTGATATAGATAGGTCTCTTTTAGGGATGAGCACCCTGAAAAATAAAAATCTTAAACAGCAACATAAGAGAAAATGTAGTTGACCTTGAATGTGGCGATGACCATTAGATACAACACCAAATTTAACTTATTAAAATTTAAAAACTTTGTTTAAGGACACTGTCAAAATGAGAAAGGAATAGGAGCAAGCATTTGTAAAAGACATATCAAACAGAGGACTTTGCCAAAATATATAAAGAATTCTTAAAACCCAACAACTCAGAAGATAACAGTTCAACTAAGCAGATGAACAAAAGCTCTGAACAGATACCACCCAGAGGATAAAGAGATGACAGGTAAGCATTTGAAAAGACAATTGATATCCTATGTTATAAAAGAACTGTCAATCAAAGCAAGATAACACCACACACCTATTGGAAAGGCCAAACTTTAAACACTGACAACATTAAAAGATTGGGAACATGAAGCAATTTGAGCTCTCCTTTACTGCTACTGGAAATGTATCATTTTGTAAACGTTTGGGTAATCTGCCTTCCTTCCTTCTTCCTTCCTTCTTTCACTCCTTCCTTCCAACCATCCATCTTTTTTCATTCCTTTCATTCTTTTTTTTTTCCTTTTTAGGGACAGGGTTTATAGTCTTAGTCTCAAATTCATTAAGTGACTGAAAATAATTTAAAGCCCTGGTCTTCCTATCTCTGCCTCCTGAGTGCTAGGGTTACAGGTCTGTGCCACTACACTTGGTTGATGTGGTGCTGGGCTCCAGCACAAGGCTTTATTCCTGCGCTTCTTCCAGCTGTGCTGCACCCCCAGTCTCACACCGTGAAGTGGAACTCAGCTTAGGATTTGACAACTGTACTCCTTGACATTGACTTGAACATGGTAGAAACTTTAGTCCACACACAAATCTGCTGCGAGCTTTATAGTTTGTAATTCTCAAAGCTTGAAAGTAACCAAGCTGTCTGCCCTTCAGTTGGTGAATGGATAAAGAAACTGTGGTGCATCTGAACAATGGGATATTATTCAGCAATAAAAAAAGAAATGAGCTCTTGAGCTACAAAAGGTCATTTTTAAAGACCTTAAGTGCATGTTTCTGAGAAACCAATCTGAAAAAGGTTACATATTTTGTGATTACAACTACATAACATTCTAGGGAAGGAAAAAATATAGCATGATGAAAAGATCAATGGTTCAAGGGAAGGAAGGAAGGGATCACAGGGGATTTTTAGAGAAGGGGTAATATTCCATATGGTAATTGTAGATATACATCATCTGTTTATTGAGAATTGTAGAGCATACAATGCCAAAAGTGAACCCTGATGTAAACTGTGCACTTTGGTTTAGCACACCCATGTACCACACTAATACAAGACGACAGCAGAGCAGACTGTCCATGGCAGAGGATATATGGGAACTCAATTTATTTCATGTTCATTTTTTCTATGAAACTAAAACTTCACTGAAAAGAGAAGCCTAGAGGGATTACAAGATTGCTTGGTGGGTAAAGGCACTTGCAGCCAAGGTTGGAGACTTGAGTTCCACCCCTCACAGTCTAGATGGGAGATGGAAAGAACCTACCCCTACAAGTTGTCCTCTGATCTCCACACATGCAGCCTGTTACACAAGACACTCATGCATACACACAACAGTGAACCATATAAATAAATAAAATCTATCAAGTATTTTGACAAGCTTCAACAAGTCAGATTCTCACACAAAGTGCAATTGTAGCAGATGTTGCCAAAGACAGTGCCTCAGGAACACTCATATGTTACTAGTTGTGCTGGCTAGTCTTATGTCAACTTGACAAAAACTAGAGTTATCTGAAAGGAGGAAACCTTAACTGAGAAAATGCCTCCACAAGACCTGGCTGTAAGGCATTTTTTAAATTAGGTATTGATGTGGGAGGGCCCAGACCTTTGTGGGTGGTTCCATCCCTAGGTGGGTTTTGAACAAGCCTTGGGAAGCAAGCCGGTAAGCAGCTCCCCTCCATGGCCTCTGCATCAGCTCCTGCCTGCAGGTTCCTGCTCTGTTTGAGTTCCTGTTATGACTTCCTTCAATGATGAACAGCAATATGGAAGTTTAAACCAAATAAACCTTCCTCCTCAACTAGCTTTTTGGTCATGGTGTTTCATCACAGTAATAGAAAGCCTAAGATACTGGTGAATGTGAAAAATCCAGTAATTATATTTCTGGAGTTCTGTGCAGAGAAATCTTACCCATTTGTGTTAAAAAATGTCTTCATGTCAGCTCTCTTCCTAATAATAAAACTTAAAGCCACCCAACATCCTTGTTCAATAGAACATTTTGGTAAATTTTAGCATACTTACTCAATGGATTACCCTATAGCATTCTTGATGAATGAGTCACAACTATGCACTTCACTCTGCAGCACATAAATGCACAAAACAGACAAGGTGCACAAAACTCCATATAGTACTGTTCTAGTATACACACACACACTCACACTCATACACACACACACACACACACACACACATATATACCACACACAAAATGTAAGGATGTATGCAAGTGGAATTTTTTAAAAGGAAGAGAAAATATCATTTAAATGCCAACTGCAGTTACCTCTGAGGAGGGTTGGAAGGGAGTACAGTTGGCGTAGCACTGAGGACAAATTTGTGATATACTAATTCTTAGGGTGAGGGGGAAATAGGTGTTTATTGTATTATTATTTTACAAATCCATTTGGGCATTCTATAACCATGTATTTGTAATGTACTTGATAATAAAAATGTTTTTTCAAGTTGAAATGAGGAAGTGATCCTAGCTTTTGGCATAATGAATAGACTATTAGCAGTGACTGACTGAAATCTCCATGAATACAAAGAGCAAACACTTGAGGAAAAATACTGCTTGGACCTAAGTTGTTGTTGCCTTGAATGCCATCAAAGCTAACAATGAGCTTAAACATCCTTTTGGTGTGTAATTTAGGATTCCAATAAAATCCTTGGATTAGCTTCATCATTTTATAAGCAATCAAGCCATAAAGTTACCAAATATGAACTTCCTGGGGGATTTTTTTTGATGTGACATTATTTTCTATTTTTATTGTTTCCTTTTTATTGAACTTGTGAGACCATTTCTATAGTTACAGGAACAAAGAACAAAACACAAGACAAAAGCCAATAAGAGTTGATTGTAGACATAATATCCTGAATATAAGATTTTCAGAAAAGCACACATTCTGTAACTCACATCTCAAAGGTGCCACCAAGCCTAGTGGACATGTCGTTGACAGTGACATTCAAAACCAACCAATTTCTGTTTACTCTCCATCCAGGACTTGGACTTCAACAAGGCCAGTAAGATTTTTCCTGTGTTCTCTTATCACTGGGTCTGTAGGAAATGAGAAGTAACAGTGAAACCCTGGATCGAATGCTGACACAAATAACCCGGGAAAATCATGGTATCTTAATTGAAGTGCTGTGGTTCTGGGCAAGAGGCACCCATTAATGCTGACTAGAATAATGCAGCTTTGAGACTTGGAATGCAGAAGCCCTCCCTCATTAAAAGAAGCCCAGATGGCTCCCAAACTATCTAAGACCCCCAACCATGTGCTTTCTCCAGCCTCGGCTCTTTAATCAACACAGATGCTGAGAATTTAGCCAAGGTGCTTGCCCTGCATCAGAATAAACTGTTCCTGCAATTAATTAACCCGGACCAAGCAGTTTTTGTGCTGGTCACAGATCCTCAGGCAACCAGAGGAGACCCTCATCCATCATCTCACACCACCCAAACCCCATTTACATCCTGTCCTCAGACTGTGAGGGGGCAAAGAGAGATGAAGGCTCTTCTAGCTTCAAACATTTGGGGGTAAAGTGAGTTTTTCTTCTTTAGTTCCAGGAGGCTCCATTCCTTAGACTTCATGAAAGACGTTTGTCCTTATTTTAAGAAGTGGCCAAAGTTTTTGACTATTTTATCGTTTACTGTGCTCAAAGCATGTTCCTAAATGCACACACTGCACCGCAGTTCATACTTTGAAAACCATGTAAACCAAACTAGCAAATGCATTCAGTACGAGTCTGTTTCCACAAGCTTGGGGTCTTCTCGAAAGCACTTATAAACTCAGTCAAGTTGAATTGAAAAAGAAAACAGATGTTGGTAATTTTTTTTTTTTCACAATGAGCTTTGGTACTGTTTCCTCCAATACAGAAGAGAAAGAAGTCAGAATTAAAGAAAACATTTTTAATTCCATGGTATTACAAAAGCAACTCCCCCCTCCCCCATTAGCAGGTGAAGATTAAGGACAGAGTAGAAACTTTGCGTGGATGCTAACAGTATCACAACAGAAGGTCAGAGGTGAGTGGGTGGGAGGACACAGCCCCTGGCCTCTGCTATCATATCGTATCTGCAGGGTAAGCTGCCTATGACTTAGCTGGTACTGTCTGCTGACCCTAACTCCAGCTTCTACAGTCACTAACAATGTATATTTCTAGTCTTTTTAAAGGTTTCTTATTTAAATGAGATGCTCTCATTAATATTTATCAAACAGTTTTGACATTTAAGTTTCGAGTCACATTAAAATATTCTTCCTATGCTAATAGAGCATATTGTGTTAAGGAGATGAGGGTCTGCTCAGTTGGTACAGTGCTTAGCTAGAATTCACAAAGCCCCGAATTCCATTTCCAGCACTGCAGAGAACCAGGCATGGGGCCTGCCCCTATAATCCCAACACTTGGAAGATAGAGGCAGGAGAATCAGAAGTTCAAGGTCATCCTCAACCCCAGAGCAAGTCTGAGGCCAGTCTGGGCTACACAAGATCCTGTTTCAAAAACAAACAAACAAAAGAGATGGGAGGGGGGCAGAAAATATAGCATTAAAAAAACAGGATTCAGGAAGCACATGATTAGTAGGAAAAATGCTTATCAAACTTATCTATTCATGTATCTGTATCTCATATGTATCTGTGTATCTGTGTATCATGAGTATTTGTGTATCTGTGTGTCTGTACATCATGTGTATCACATGTATCATGTGTATCTGTGTCTCATATGTACCTGTGTATCATGTGTATTTGTGTATCTGTGTATCATGTACTTGTGTATCTGTGTGTCTGTGTGTCTGTATGTGTATCACATGTGTATCTGTGTATCATGTATCTATGTATCATGTATCTATGTATTGTGTATTTGTGTGTCTGTGAATCGTGTATCTGCGTATCTGTGTGTCTGTGTATCACGTGTATCTGTGTATCACGTACCTATGTATCATGTATTTGTGTACCCTTGGACTTTACATTGGGATAAGCAACTCTCACAGAAAGGTGCCAGCTGTATGTTTTGACAGATAGATTGGAACATTTTTGTTACGAGTGTAACTCTCACCCTTTTCCCACGCCCATGTTTGCTGTTTCTTGCACAGTAATGCGTCCTCTGTAACACAAGCAGGTTTTTGCTTAAGTCCACATACCGCACTGGAGAGCTGGCTCAGCAGTTAAGAGCACTGGCTGCTCTTCCAGAGGACCCTGGTTGGAGGTCAGGCACCCACATCACCTCTCGCAACCATCTGTAACTACCATTCTAGGAGATCTGAACCCCTCTTTTGGCCTCTTGGGCAGCATGTGCATGTGGTACGAGGACCTATATGCAGGCAAGACCCCTATACACATAAAAATAAAAAAACAAAGGAAGACTCCCCTCCCTTCCATTCCTTACCCATAGCCTTTCATTAGATTCTTCAAATGAACCAACTAATATCTTGTTTCAAGAATCATTAGCAGATAAACTAAAGCTAAAGCTCCCTTTATTAAAGCAAATTAAATGGGGCTGTGACTCCAGAGTATCAGGCAGTACAAAACTTTTATTTTTATCACATTAAGTATATTGGATCAAAGTTAATGTTTGAGAAGGGAGGCTCATTTCCCTCCTGGACTCCCTTGAGACTGCTTCCTTTTCACTGCAGTAAATTTGGCAAATTGTTGAATCAAATATTGTGATTTCATTATTTAGAAATATTGGTCAAGATGCAATCTAGGAATCACACTCTCTTTAAAATTATCATATTGTGATTACTTCCATATAGACTTCCTTGAAAAGTCATAATTAATGTTTTTCATGTGTACAAACAGAAGTATAGTATGAAAAACAATGCTTAAAACTTTTTGGATCCTACCTGATTTGAACTAGATTATAATGACTTCCAGAAATTATGCAAAGATTACTTGAAAAAATAAATTGTCTTGGCAAGTCAATGAATAATATGCAAAAACACCTAGATAAATTAAGTGTTAAGTTTAACAATTGACATTTTAAAATGGAATCCCAAGGGAAAAAAGTCTTTATATCATAAAACTCACAAAATTATAGTATTTATAGGCTTTTAACTTTCAGATCTATTCTAGGTTCACAAGGAGGAAAGTTTTTTTTTGTTTTTTTTGGTTTTTTGTTTGTTTGTTTGTTTAAAAGGTAGTTGTATTAAGTTTTTCCCTGATGTGAAATCTAAGTTAGATTTGCTTTCAGGGAGTTTCAAAATAAAAGTAATAATATCCAACTCCACAGGGGAAAAACCACAGAGGTCCTCAGCCTTCAAAATGCAAGTAATCCTAAGACACAGTAAGGGTGTGCACACATGTGGGGGAAAAAAAGAAAAGAAAAGAAAAAACCATCTTCAGTTCCATATCTCAGAAAGGATGAATAAAAGAAGATCTTAATACTTCATTCAAAAATTGCTAAGGCAGTCCAGAATTTCTAATGCCAATTATTTATAATTAACACAATCATTCTACTCCTAGATTTACACTAGTATTTGCAGAACATTTTTTTGTTTGCTTGTTTTTTGAGACAAGATTTCCTTGTGTAGCCCTAGCTGTTCTGGATCTCGCTCTATAAATCAGGCTGACCTCAAACTCACAGGGACCCGCCTGCCTCTGCCTCCCGAGTGCTGGGATTAAAGGTCAGCGCCACTACACCCGGCCCTTGCAGAACATTATTTTAGTAATATTATGTAATTTTCATTTCTTATCATTCCACAAAGATCTTTTTTGAGAAAGTCATGAGTCCTCCACAAGAGAACACAGTTTTTAATGAGGTTTCTATAGCAATTTTATAACGTAACCTCATTAAATGCCATATAAGAACATGTTTTTATTGAGGTTCATTCTTAAGCAAATGAGGTTATCTTGAGGTTTCTGTCACTCACTTTTCATATTAGGGTGCTAGTCGTCCACATTTGCTTCTAAATGACACAAATGTATCCTGGACATTTGTCTTAGAATAGCCAAAAAGTCTTATTTATGCTAGCTGTTCGCTGGTTGTTGTTGTTTTTTCATTTAGAAAAATGCAAAATTTTTTTTTTTTACAATATTTTCCCCAAGGACATTTTGTTTCCACTTAAGAATATTAACCTAGAAAACCACCTCAGGGACAACAAAAGTATCTGAAAATTGTTGTTTAAAAACACAAAATTGTATTATTTCAATACTTTTATTGATGAAATGACCAGATACTGATTATTTTAATTACTAGACTTAATTATTGGTGATAGCCTATTTTGAATCAATAACAAAATGACAGTGATTTTTAAAGAGGGATGAATGTTTAAATATCAAAAATTATTGAAGATTGAAAATAATTCAAACGCTTTCTAAAGAAAGTGAGGCTGGGATGGCTAATGGGGAGTGACCATTTTTTAGGATAAACAGTGGCGAGGACAGCAACAAGTCTGAATGCAACAGTAACACTGAATTCTGTCCTTTACACGGTAAAATTGCTGAGTCTAGTCTACATGTGTTTCATCCCAATAAAAGAAAGGCAGATCACGTGGTTCTGTGATGAAGATGACTCTACAGAATTAGGTGTGCAGTCCTTACAGTGGTGTCTGTTCACGAGGCTTCTCTTCGGGAATCCTGTGCCGATTCCACAACTGCCTCACCTTTCAGCTGGGGGTGGTTATATTTTCTGCCTCCACAGAAGGCTTCTTAGAAGGAACGTGAAGGCAGTGTTAAGAATGAGGTAAGTGTAGAAAATAACACACACACACACACACACACACACACACACACACACACACACAAAGAGAAAATGGGAGTATGCAAAAGGTCAATGACATGTTTTGGAAAACACGTGCTATTTATTTGCATATGCCAAAACAATCTCAGAAATATCGAAAGCCATTTAGAACAAACACTCAACCATGGGGATGTTAGTTAGACAGGAGGCTTAGTCAGATTAGTGAATACAATTTTTAGTCATGAGCATCAGCAGAGCCTTGCCTACATAACATTTTAACCACCACTGGTCTAAACCAACAGTACAAATACAATCTCATGCAAAGATTCAGATTCCAGAGTGGGTGATGGAGAGAGTGTGGTCAGTGGAAATTCGACTTCATGTAGCACATGAATAAGTTACTTTGCATGGCAAAAGGAAATCCAAGTTGCAGATGGAATTAAGGTTACTTATAAGTTGGGGTTTTTGTTTGTTTGTTTGGTTTCTTGTAGTCCAGGCTGGTCTCAAACTCACTATGTAGCAGAGTTCTGAACCTCCTGCCTCCACCCCACCCAACCCAGTGTTGGAATTACAGAGATGTGGCACTGTGTCCATTCCTTTGTATGATGCTAGGAAACAAACCCAGAGCCTGAACATGCCAAAGAGGCACTCTACCAACCTGGATGCAGTCCCAGTCCTGGTTGATACTAAAATAGGAAGGTTACTTCTAGTCCAGCCAGGTGAGCCCAGTGCAAACAGTGTGGGCTCTTAAGGTGGAAGAGAAAGGCAGAATTGTGAGTCAGATTCCAACATGAGAAGAAATACAGCCATTGCAGATGACTTTTAGTTCCTAGGAATGGTCCTCCCTTGCAAGCTTACAAAAACCGGTACTTCAGCCCTCCAACTACAGGGAACAAAATTCTGTCAACAATCTAAACGGGCAAGGCAATGGGTTCTCTGCCACAGTCTCCTGACAGGATGGCAAGCCCACTCAAATTTTATTTGTAGCATGTACAGACTTGTGACCGGAGCTTGGCCAGGTAGCCACATGTCACTGTACAGCAGGCTGAGAAGTTGACTTCTGCACTTGGGAAGGAAGTAGCATGTTTTCCTGAACAACTAGCCACTTTCCGGAACATGACTCAATCTTAAAAAGTATGCAAAACATTTAAAAAAAACTCTTAAGTACAGTGTAGATGTGTGTAATTATCAAGGAATAGATCGATAAAATTAAAAAATAAAAAACCTGAATGAACTAAACCAATCATCATTTTAAAACATTTACCATCACTAGCCCTGAATTAATAATACATTGAGAAAATGGACTTGCAATTTGTCATTATCAATTTGATTAAACTTTCATAACGATGATATGTGATGTTGACGAGACTGGGAGAAAACAGTGCAAAGCCAAAAGGTGCACACATCTGACCTTGAGGAACATGGCTGACCTTGAGGAACATGGCTGGCAGCGTATGTCAAGAGCCTTTTCTCCTTCCCCTTCTTTTAAAGGCCAGGCTTCGTGTAGTCCAGACTGGCCTCCAACTTAATGTGTAGTCAAGGATGACCTTAACCTACTGATCCTCCTGCCCTGCCTCTGCTTCTCGAAACCTAGGATCACTATGTAAATCACCGCACTTGGTTTATGTGCTATCTGGGACTCGAACCCAGGGCTTTGTGCATGCTAGTCCAGCACTCTGCCAACTGAGCTACATCCCTAGCCCCATCAAGAGCCTTTTAGAATACAGATCCTAAGGTGTAGCAACATGGTATCTAAATACTGGTCTAAGGAAAAACTGCAAAATTTCAGTCTAGCCATATTTAACACTGGGAGTGGGACTAGACAAACATACATTAGAATATATGTACTTGTAGATATGCATTTGAATATGTATATTGCCAATTTAATTTTTGTTTGTTTGTTTGTTTGTTTTCGAGACAGGGTTTCTCTGTGTAGTTTTGGTGCCTGTCCTAGATCTCGCTCTGTAGACCAGGCTGGCCTTGAACTCACAGAGATCCGCCTGCCTCTGCCTCCTGACTGCTGGGATTAAAGGTGTGTGCCACCACCGCCGGTCCAATTTAATTTTTTAAAGAACTAGCCCATATTTTTGTGTAATGTTTAAAACAAAGCATTTTAAAAGTACACACAATTTGATCTGGGAATAAATTTTTAGGAATGTAACCTAAAGAAACAGTTCAGAAAGTACACAGACTCCACTGTACCATTGCTGAAGCAGTCTATATATTCAACAGGAGTTAAATAAAGTATATTACTACTATTCAGTGGAACAGAAGAAGCTCATTGAAAATAACAGTGTAGTGGTGTAGTTGTTAACATGAAAGGTACAATATGCATTAGTGAGTGGGAAAAGGTTGCAGAATACTACGCAGAGTACTTATGATTCCTTGTTTACAGGGGACAACAAGGACTTCTGCATGAATTACATATGTAATACGTACCAACAAGAGACACTCATAGAGTTGCGTTGAAAGATGTTTGTATGGTTACAATAAGACATGGAAACATAGGGGGCATTTCTTCTCCTTTTATTGATTTTTATTTTTTCAAATATTAAAAATTATTACTTTAAGAGAAAAATTATTACAAGAAATAGGAAAAATGACAGGTAAAGAGAAGGGTCTATGTTCAAGTTCCAAAAGCAAAGTTATTGTGTTAACTCTACAACTTATTAAAAATTTCTTATTGTTAGCCTGGAATGCTCTGTTCTTTAGCCTTCAAGCCCCTTTCCTGTTAGCTCCTAGAACTGGGACTAAACACAGAAATCATCTCATAAGAGTCTCTTCAGCAAGGGGGAACGACAGAGATCAGAGTCTCTCAAACTACAGAAATCATGAAAATACAAATCAGCCCATCAGGAAGTATCTCCATACCTGTGTTCATGTGGAATAACTATTACTAATTGATTTGTGTAAATGCATGCAGCACAAATCCTCATTTTCACTATTTCTGTAGGGAAGAAAAAGAACAGGTATTAGTTTACTCTGACTGGCTTGGGAAAATGCCACTCAATAAAATCAAACAAGGTCTTTAAGCTTCCATTTTACAGAGAAAATAGATGAGCAAGCTAAAGACCCAAGCCTGAGGCCAAGAATATAACAGTCTAGAGCAATGGTTCTCAGTCCTCCTAATGCTGCCACCCTTTGATACAGTTCCTCATGTCGGGGTGACCTCTAACCATAAAATTATTTTCATTGCTACTTCATAACTGTAATTTTGCTACTGTTATGAACTGTAATGTAAATATCAGATATGCAGCCTCTTCATTGGACCCCAGAGGGGCCATGACCCACAGGTTGAGCATCACTGGTGTAGACAGAGTTCTTGCATAGTCAGCATCTCATGCTGACTATCTCTATGGTCAAAGGATATCTAAGTACATGATCTGCAACAGCAGGATCTGTGAGAACAGTGTGGATAGTGTGGGGCTGACTTGTGGAGAAGGTAAGGGCCAGCAAAATCGGGAAAGCCATTACTTAGCCGCTGGAGTAAGGATGGGCCTTTTGCATGGATGTATGGAAAATGTGGGTTGTAGGTGTGGAAGCTCTAGTTAATATGGATGTATGCATAGAAGGGAGGTAAATAAAATGAAGTATTGACAGAAAGTTAAAACACAGAGGATTTCTTGTTTTTACTTACAGTGCAAGGATACTGTATTAAGGGATTTACCAAGCAGCTTCACTCTTAGCCTCCTCCAGAAACTGGGTAAGTTAATCTTAAACAAAAGAGCCCTCTTCACTTGAGTTGTTCAAGTTTTCCTTAGGGGGAAGAAGTAAGGTTTCAAATGGGGACCGGGACATTAAAGACAATTATGACGACAAAGCTAAGGAAGTAGTCGGGGTTTGTTTCGCTCAGACCAGGTTCCAGAAACAACAATATGGAAGTGTGGTGGTTTGGATGAGAACGACTCCCCATAGTTAGTAGAAATGTTTGGGAAGGATTAGGAGGTGTGGCCTTGTTGGAATAGGTACAGCCTTGTTGGAGGAGGAATTCCTGTGTCACTAGGAATGGGCTTTGAGATTTCAAAAGCCCAGGCCAGGCACAGTCTCTGTCTCTCTGTCTCTCCTCCCCAACCCCATCCCATTGGATCATGATGTAAAGAGCTCTCAGCTACTGCTCCAACAACCTTGCCTGTTAGCTCCCTACCATTATGATCATTATGGATTATGGATTAACCCTCTAAAACTGTAAGCAAGCCCCCAGTTAAATGCCTTGTTTTTAAGATTTGCCTTGATCATAATGTCTCTTCACAGGAACAGAACAGTAACTAGAACAGAAAGAAACAATATTCACTAGCAATAGTGAAGGAATATTATACACTCCATGTATTTGCTCTTCAGAGGAACTCTGTAAAACATGCCAATATCTCCACATGCCAGCTGCAGAAGCCTGCAGGAGACTGACTGAGTTGCCCCAAAACACATGGTTTATAAGCGGCACAGCTGGGATTTAAACCAAAGTCCAGTTCCAGCTCCACAGGTTCAAGCCCTCTCCTTGTCCCCAACCAAAACATTGGAAGTGAGAGGAAGCATGGGAGGATGAAGCAGAAGAGAGGAAGCCATGAAGCATTGAGTGCCAGAGACAGGGTTCCAAACATTAAAACCAGCAGCATGTAAGTCTGAAGTCTGAAAGGCGGGTGGGGGTCAGGGATCAGAGTGGGAATGGGTACACACTAGAATTTAAAACTTACCCAGAAGTTAACATAAATTATGACACTAATAGTCCTTCAGATTTAAACACTGGTCTATGACTGTCGCCACTAACTAGCAATTTCAAAACAGTGACAACAAATCCCTACTGAGTGATCCACGGAGTGTGAGCCCACACACCTTACCTATAGTTCCGCTTGCTTAGACTCGTTAGCTGCATTTCTGTATTTATAATTTTAATGTGGGTCAGCAGTTAAAAGCACATGCTGCTCTTGCAGAGGACCTGAGTTCAATCCCCAGAACCCACAGAGGAACTCACAACTATCACTCCATTTACAGAAGATCCAACGACATCTTCTGGCACCATGCAAACATGCAAGCCAAACACCCATCCACATACAAGTTTTTAAAAATAAAATAATAGATCGAATTTTAACATGTCTCCTGAGACTCAGTAATATTTTGTTTTTACTGGAGCCGTGAAGGAAGATAAGTCCAGAATAACTGAGAGAACTTATTCAGAAGAAAACAACCTAAAAGACGAAGCCATAACCAAATTTCACTTACAAATCTTGGTAGATCTTATACATTCTGTTCTTAAGTTACTTAGAGAAGTGGCTAATGCAAGCAGTAATGGAGATTTTATAATTTTTTTGCATCAAAATTTCTAAAACTATAAAATATTTGATAAATGTAACTATTTAAAGTCTTATAGTCTCAGAGTAATCCCAGCCCTTGTGAGATTTGGGCTACCTTGAGCTACATGAAACTTTGCCTCAATAAAATAAAATCTCATGGTGTTCTTGGAGATTTTGTCAACCTTTCTCCCATAGCGCTGTATTATTTATTTAAAAAAAAGAAAACTATTGCTTATACAATACTATGTGAGAACAAAGAGGAATCTGTACTTATAAAATAAAACTAAGTAAATTAAAAAATAAGCATTCATAAAATATACAAATACCACCAGCAAAATTATTTGCATTTGAATTACCCACTTATCAACTTGGGTCTCTCCTTTACATTCCTTGTGTGAACCTGACTTAACCAAGATTTTAACTAACCTGCAAATCGAATGCTTCAGCTGTTTTTACCAGGCCTTAAATCTGACCGTTTTGGAGTGTCTTCAAATGAACCAGATGAGAAACTACTTAATTAGGATTTTAATTATTTTCTTGCCTTCTGATGGTATCTGGAAGTCGCTGGGAAGCAGCCTGCTTCTGCAGTTTCTCAGCTGCTAGCACTGTTCCCCAAGGCAGTGTTTGCGGTAAATTCCCAGCTCAGGGAGCGCCAGATAGAAGCCCTGCACTGCAGAGCTGGGAGGAGCTGCAGCCTGGTCTGAACTCCATCATCTCTGCGGGACACAACTGCCTCCTTTCAGTAGGATGGATTTAGTGTATTTTGGCTTCAGAGTTCTGTTGTATCTTTGAACTTATCTGCATTCCTGCCGTGACTGAAGTCCAAATAATAAAGCTGACTGTTGAATAGTCCAGCTTTTAAGCAGAATCAGATGAGGGCATGCATGGGTGTATGCAGTTCGTGTTTGTAAATATCTCTATTTGCAGCACACAGATTTTAAGGGTGAGACAATTAACTTGATTATGACAACTGTCTTCAGTTTAAGAGCTAACAACAAACTCAAACAAAAGAAAACCTCTGTCCATATTTAGGGGAGTCTCAGCATATGCAGGTTTAGATATCTACTTTGTCAAATTGTTGTTTTAAGTGAAATTCACTCATGGATTGCTAGGAAGCAGCTCGTGTTTGCATGAAAATAAATAGAAAGTTAACCCTCTGTCTTTGTTATGGTTGTGATTTACTCTGGAGCCTTGCTGTAACATTATCCACAAGCAGACAGGCTTTGGTTTAAAGTCCACTTTAATTCTGCCCAGAGTCACTGCTGGAATTTCTCAAGGGTCTCTCTCCATTTCACTTCTGTGCAATCAAGCTTGATCCTGGAGGACAGTGGTAGTTGGCAGAACTCTAAAGTTGGCCCACCAACATTTCCTGTCCCAGGCTATTCAATCAAACTCTAATCTACGCCTATTGTGTAGAGACAAAATACTGATCTAATCACAAGATCCCTTTAAAGATTGAATTCTTGAAAAAAGCTTTATTTATATATGCGTGTGTGTTTGTGTATGCTCATTTGTGTGTATGCAAATGTGGGTGTGGGTGCCGGAGAGGGTGTGGATTCCCCAGAGATGGAATTTTTAGGTGGCTGTGAGATGTTCAAGGTGGGTGCTGGGAACCAAACAGGTCCCGTGGGACAGAAGGAAGGGCTTTTAACCACTCAGCAGCTCCATGTGATCAGCAGGAGCAATCAAAGAAACTTAAGTCTCGGGGTTCAGTTTGCCACTGCTAGCTTTAGAAACAGGTGAAAACTTGTGAACGGCTCTTAGGGGCAACCCAGGTCAGTAGTTCTACAATCACAATGAACTGAATACTGCCAACAATCTCAGCGAGTTTCTAGGCAAACACCCCGGACAGTCCAGAGAAGAGTTCAGAGTGGCTCATACCTTATTCAAGACCCTAAAACAAGAATGCTATCAAGCCTCGTGGGGCTTCACAGGTGGATGGGATGGATCTTCAGCTACCAGTGTATGAATGGGAATATGATGGGAGCCAAGAAAACTGATACAATAGTGCCCCATAATAAGGACTTTGTTTTCAAGTTTTCACTTAGCCCTGTGAATCCCCTCATCTCTGCTTATTCCTCTTGTTTGGCTTTTACTGGTCAATTTATCATCACCTGTTGCAGATGAAAACAGGAAACGTGGTAGGAATGTGGCTGTTAGTGATAAAGCTCTTTCCTAGGATTTGTAAGGCCCTGGATTCAATTGTCAAAGACGGTTAACACCAACAGATAGAGAAAGAGCAGCAGAGACAGGGGAGGGGACTTGTACCAGTGAAGGACAGTATTTACTTGTGTCTTCTCTAAAGTATAAGCTACACTGTTGGTGTGAGCTGGCATGGCCTTAGACAGCCCACAGAGCCAGTGCTAATTAACTCTCTTGACTCTTCTGCTTCAATAATAGAGATAGTCTTCATTTGGTCTTAATATGATTTAACACATAACTCTCATGAACAAATTTCACTTTTTAGAGCAAGCCTCAGGTCTATCCTCCATAGACAATTATAGTATCTAGTAAGATTTTAACAATATATGTGTATGTATATTAATATATGTATATATATAATTTTACTTTGATATCTGGCCAGCAATATTGACTTAACTGGTTTTGTTTACAAGATAAAGTTACCTTTAAAATACTTTTAAAATAAAATTGTATTTATGTGAATAAATGCCACTATGTGCGTGTGGAGGTCAGGGGACAACCTGGAGGAGTCAGTTCTCTCCTTCCACCGTTTGGATGCTGAAGATCCCACTCAGGGCATGGCAGCAGGTACCCTTCACATGCTGAGCCAACCCCAAAGTGTTTCTTCTAAGAAGTGGTTTTGTTGAGTCTAAGTTGCTCACCTCCCTTCTTTTGCTATCTTTGGAAGGAAGGTACAGCCTGGAATCTTTTGGCTTCTGCTGCCTCTGCTCCCCTTTGCCCTGCGGAGCAGGGCCAAGTCTCTACAAGGTATGCATGAAGCAACTAGCCTGGCCAACCCCATCCCCAGCTCAGTGCATGCAAGTTTTTTGTCACATTCCTCTCTCCCTGAAACCAAACCTAGGCGGTCCCAGGCTGAAAAATTCAAGAGATTTTGCACTGGACAAAGCTGCTCCAAGACCAAGTGGATTTATTAGGCGATGACACAGGAGGAACATTCATCAGCCATGGACAAAAAGCCTTAAGGGCTCCTTTCTTACATGGGATGGGAAATAGTGGGGAAAGTAGTCTAGGGCTGGCGGACATCTAGACAAGTACTTTCAACGCCTGAAAAAGAAAACTTCTATGATAAGAAGGCATCATGGCGCAATTTAGTCGGCAAACTTTTTCTCTGGATGTTAGCTAAGCGCTCCTCCTCTTCCTCTGCTTCCGTTTCTCCTTTCTCTCTCTCATCGGGAATAGATGGTGGAGTGTATTATATGGAAACGGTAAACATAATTAAGTTTAAGCAAAAGGTTATTAAATGAATAGATAGCACAGGCATAAATTCATGATGTTGGAGACACCACCGAGTGAAGCTGTCAAAACGCTTCCGTGGTACAAAGGGTCAAATTCAGGCTCTGGCTGCTGGAGTGAACCCAATCTGCTGCTGCCTGAGCCGTAGACCTGCAGCCGGGTACACAGCTCACCTTTGTGTGTATTCTTCCCTTCCCCTCTTAGCCACGTTCTCTGGTCCTTCTCTCCCTTGCATGGTGCTTCTCTGACTCGTTATCAGCAGCAGAGCTTTAAGTTTCCAGAGAGGAAACTTACCCACACAACCCTGCTAGCTGGCTCTGCAGGGGACACCTGCGTGTGCTTCCCCCTTCTACAGCCTTCACAGTAAAGCAAAGCGGGGAGGTCACGTGTTGATGGGAAACCTGGCTCTCTAAGCCCATCAGGGTGCAGCGGGAACTCCTTAAAGAATCTGGATCTCACTCACTTGTGGAAGTCGGTGGATTTGGGGAGGGGTGGCACTCCGTACCTACCAAAGCCACTGTCAGTTGGTGAACACAAGGAACACCTTCGAGATGCTTCCACAGATGAGGAATTCCAGAAAGAGCGAGAGGCTTTGTAGAGCATCTCATCTTCAGACTTGGCCAGATGGAGAGCACCTGGTGGGGCATAGCATTCTGTGTAATATATTATGAAATGCTGATCTATTTAATTTCATCTGAATTGGGAACAATTTGCCAGAAATATAGCTATATTATATTATACAATATGAAGTCACAACCACAAACACATACGAACAGTGGTTCCCAAACTTACTCACGTGGGCAACACCTGGAAGTCATGATATTCTTCTCAAAGTACCATAAATATTGATATATTTTAATAACAAGTCAACTGAGAACAGTTCTATTTAAGGATATGCCTGTGTGTGTATAATATAAAATCACTACCATGAACACATATGTTCTCAAAACTGAAAAATTCAGCTGTTTCCAAGTATTGCAAATGAGGACCATTTACTATTTGCTCAAATGTGCTTTTCTGCTGCTGACCTGACCAGCTATAAAATGGAAAACAGAATTAAGAAAAATGTATGGGTAGGAGCTTTAAATTGAGGGAATAAATGCCCACTCATTTTTTTCTTCCTCTTCTTCCTCCCATGTCTTCTCCTCATCTTTCTTCTCTTACTTCTCCTCCCTCTTCCTTTTTTTCTCTTCTTCTCCCCTCTTTTCACACTCCCTTGGAAAAAGCAAGGCCAATTTCCAAAATCCCCAGTCATACTGGAAAGTGGTCATATTGTATAGAATCTTTCTTTAAAACACACCACTCTAGAACAAACCCCTAATGTAGTATTCAAGATCCTGGCCCAGAAGAGACCATGATTTGCCTGAGGTTAGAGAAATAACT
This sequence comes from Peromyscus aztecus, assembly GCA_902168405.1. Taxonomy (NCBI): domain Eukaryota; kingdom Metazoa; phylum Chordata; class Mammalia; order Rodentia; family Cricetidae; genus Peromyscus; species Peromyscus aztecus. Next base: position 12,577 of record CABHPQ010152145.1, on the reverse strand, counting down.
CATGAGAAACTTGAGACTAGACACTACCATATCTCACTAGCTAATCCTGTGCCTTTTGCAAACCAGCCTTTATTTAAATTTAACTACCAGGTGGTTTCTTTCAGATAGAAGCTGGAGGAAGGTTGTAAAAGAGGATACACAGGATACTTAGGCAGGCTCTGTTAGTACTATATCCTCAAACTAAACCCTATTAAGACCTAATATCTGACCCCTTACCTAAAAGCTTGCCCATCCTTGCCTGATAAATTGAAATGTTATATTGGGTGGTATTTTCATCAGAAAGGCAAACAAGTTTTATTTCCTGCTTCAAGTCTTTTTATTTGAGAAGTGAATTCCTGTGTTGGGGATGTGCAAAAGTTAATTTTATGTCAATTTGACTGGATTAGATATTTAGGTATCTAATATATCTAAACACCCATGGGAATGTTTCTGAGAAATATTAGCATATGAATCACTAGATTAAATAAAACAGATGGGCCTGCCCAACACAGTGGATATTGCCTTAGCAATTGAGGACCTGGAAATAATAAGGTGAATGAGGGGAGGGTTCACAGCTCCCTGCTTGGCTCCTTGAAATAGAACACTTATCTCCTGCCTGTGATGCTCTTGGCTCTCAAGCCTTCAGACTTGGGCTGGAATCTATCAGCTCCCCAGCTCTTGGGTCTTTTAACTAAACCATTATCTCTCTTGGGTCTCCAAATTGCAAAGGTAGATCATTGAATTCCTTTGTCTCCATAATGGTGTGAGCCAGATATACATAGATGATAAACAGATCGATCCATCAATAGGGAGGGAAGGAGGGAGGAAGGGAGGGAGGGAGGGAGGGAGGTGGATGGATGGGTGGGTTAGTGGGTGGATGGATGGATGGATGGATGGATAGATGGATAGATAGATAGATAGATAGATACATAGATAGGAGATAGATAGATAGATAGATAGATAGATAGATAGATAGATAGATAGATAGTCTCCTTTGGGTTTGTTCCTTTCACTAGTACACATGGTCTGGAATTGCCAATACCCTGAAAATTCCATTGCTCTCAGTTAATAACCTTTACATGTGTAGGAGGACCGCCCTCTGCATATATACTGTGTGCTGTGGGATGGTCTGTATGTCAAATTGCTCTGATTGGTCAATAAATAAAACACTGATTGGCTAGTGGCTAGGCAGGAAGTATAGGCGGGACTAACAGAGAAGAGAATTCTGGGAAGTGGAAGGCTGAGGCAGAGAGACACTGCTAGTCGCCGCCATGACAAGCTACATGTGAAGATGCTGGTAAGCCACAAGCCACGTGGCAAGGTATAGATTAATAGAAATGGCTTGATTTAAGATATAGGAACAGTTAACAAGAAGCCTGCCACGGTCATACAGTTTGTAAGTAATATAAGTCTCTGTGTGTTTACTTGGTTGGATCTGAGCTGCTGTGGGACTGGTGGGTTAGAGAGATTTGTCCTGACTGTGGGCCAGGCAGGACCAGAAAAACTCTAGCTACAACTGTGGTTATCAATCACAGTTTAGGTCATCAGGAAAGACTGCAATATTATTTGCAGACTATACTTTCCATAAGTCTATTCCTTGCACATTTCTTAAAATCTTCCCTAGCTGTGGTGATAACATGTACTCCCATGCTTGTGTCAGCTGCTACTTGAAAAAAAAAAATCATGTACCTTAATTATATATGGCTACAAATGTCAAATAATTACACTTACTTTTCATTTCATTTCCCATTTTGCTTCTATGACCTTGGGGCAAGTTGCTGAATCTTTCTATAGCTTCCTCTTCTGAAAAGCAGGAGTAATTATAAGGTCTACTTTACAGAATGAATGGATGGTGCAGCATGACGCTCTGGTCTGAGATCTGGTTAAGAGAGCCACTGTCACTGAGAGTCACCACTGCCATCGCTGTTAAGTTACTGTCTGCCTTCTCCAGATGAGAATGGGGCTATGGACCTTATTTAAGGCCACATTGTTAATTCACCACAGAATTGGAACCAAGCACTCAACACACTTCTGTTGCTGGGTGGAGAAGCTGAAGTAGGTTTTTTTTCTTTACTTCTTTGTCCGTTTTTCCCTCTAATGTTAAATAATAGGCATGTGTGATGTCAACGATCAGAAAATATTAAATTGTATAACATTACCTTAAAAACAGAATGTAGAGCCGGGCAGCCATGGCGCACACCTTTAATCTTTAATCGGGAGACAGAGCCAGGAGGATCTCTGTGGATTTGAAGCCAGCCTGGTCTACAGATGGAGATCCAGGACAGGCACCAAAACTGCATGGAGAAACCCTGTCTCGAAAAAAAAAAACAACAAACAAAAAAAAACAAAAACAAAAAAATCAGAATGTAGAAATTGCCACACATGACTGTCTCCTTTACACTCAGAGTCGAGTGATGGGCGTACACCATGGAACTGCTGTCCCATTTACTTCTACCCCCAGTATCTCCTGACTTCTCCCACATCCCGGATTTTGACCTGTGCTTCTTCACTTCATTTCCCCCTTGCTAAACAATGAGCCTTTCTACAACAGTTTAAAATGCACAAAGTGCATCCAGAAGTATTATCACAATTCTCAAGGCAGTGCTTGTAGCTTCTATTAGTATTCCTATTATTGTGCACATTTCATTGATAAGACCCTGCTTTTAGGAATCTAAGGTCACTTAATCAGTAAGGAGCCAGATCAAGATCCAAGCCTAAATGTTTAGATTCCTACTGTCTTTTTGTGTAGTTTCCCGCTTTCTGCTTGTTTCCCTGTCCCACGTGACCTCCACCCTTGCCACATGCACACTGATGGTCTGACCTATCAACTCTTGATTTCTTTAGCATGATTTGACCTTCCTGAGACTCATTCTTCTCTCATTTGATAGGGCTCTGGATTAGATGTACAGGTTGTTTTAGGCATGTCAAATATAAAGCTTCTCTTATTAAACATTGTTCTTTCCTGTGAAAACATTAAATGGCCTTCAGGGATTAGCCATTATAAACATTTTTTTTTTTAACTAGAAGTACTTAGGAAAGGGGTGAATACTAAACTCACCTAGGGTGTTATTGTTTTGCTTCCTGTGTGTGAACTACCCTGGATGAGCAGCCATGCAGCCAACAGAAATGCTCGACAGAAGCTTCATGCTCTGGTGTAAATTTTATAGAAGTAATATTCTGAGCACATATTCATGATGCTTCAATCCAGCACTTCCACGCCTAGGAATCGCACCCAGATTGTAACAGATTGTGCAAACAAAGGCTTATGTGAAGAGATGTTCATTGTTGTTATTTAGAACAGCTAAAATTATAACAACTCATATGCAAAAATAAAGTGCTACTAAATAAAATATGACATTTCTTGTGATAGAGCACCATGCAGCTATTACTACCACATTATAGGAGACAATTTAATAGCATGAGATTTTTCATCATTTGTTATTAAATTAAAAAGAAGCTTACAAAACAATATTTGAAGTGAGCTCCCAATCTTATTTCGTTTCTATGAATACAGAAAATAGATTGGATAAATAAACACTAAAAGGTTAACTCTGGGTGGTTTCTAAATGATGATATTATGAATAATTGAAATTGCTTATTTGTGCCTTTTATTTTGCCATTTTTTTATAATAAACAATAATTTATAATCAGAGATATGCATAATAAGAGAAGGAGTGCCGAAATGAGAAAAGGTTATTAGACCCCAAGATTAACTTAAGCGAGGCAGGTTTCTTTAGTGTACATCTGAAACTGATTTTCCCCGTACATATTCACCTAGCCCCTGCTTTCTAGCAGATGAGGATAGGGCAAAGCTGTGGCTTTCAAAATTCAAGTTTATTTTCTTATTTTGGTTTAGTTTAAGAGCTTCACAATTGGGGTATAAAATGCTGCCTTTTAGAAGAATTTTCAAAGACATGGAAGTTACTGGCCAGACTTGCTGCCTAGATTTTTTTGTTCAGTTGTTACTCTGCATTTCTCACTAATTCCTTGTGTTCTGTGTTACCTAGATGATGACTTCCAGGGGCTGTGGAGCACAGGGGTCTACTAGATTATTATAATACTATTTTAGAAGATTCGCTTATTAATTAAGTTCCGTTATATTTTTGTGAGGTAAATTATGCCTATCTATACCTTGCACCTCTTTTGTCTGTGGCTCTTTCCTGACTCTCCCTCATGGGTACTGACCGTTTTTATTAATTGTGCATGAATATAGTCGTCTTTTAAATATAAATCTGAAGTATTCTCATCCTTCCATTAGTGTTATTCTTCTAATCCTTCTTCTGTATCACCTGCTAAATCCCTCTTCCAGCTCATTAATAATGTGGCTAAACGAGGTTACCCTCTGTATCTGCCGGACCGTCAGAAACTGCCTATAGCTGATAGACTGTCATTTATCATGACTGATATCTGCAATCCTGGAGCCAATTTTTAATACCAGTGACAAAAAGTCTTATTCTAGCCAACTTAAATCTGTTGCATAAGAAATTCTGTGAGACAGCATATGCAATTTTATAACATTCAATAACTTACACTGCATTCCATCTTCCACCGATTATGTGAATTTTCCTGCAAATAGTTGACTTTAAACACCCCAGCTGTCATATCTAAGGTCCAGTGTACCATCTCCTCGCAAACTCATGAGTCCTGCCCTTTCTAAGGTCTTTGTTCCATCAATGCAAGTCATCTCATTAAGGAAGACATTGTCTTCCATGCTTGTTTGCTCCTTTGGCTCCTGCTTTCTCAGTCATGGCATCCGGTCCTCCGGTCACTCTCCCTTAAGGAGGTTTTTCTACTACTGTTCTCTCCTGCCTTCCTTCCTTTACCTGAAACACCCAAGACCATTCCTTATCTTTCTCACTTACTCTGTGCCACCTTCCCAAATCACTCACCATTCTTCAGCCAGGGCCCCCCACCCACCTGCTTCAGAACTCAACATTCTCCTTTATATTCCCGTAGTTCATAAATTCATCAAACCCAGCAGATGTGCAGATCCAGAACAATCTGCAATGCCCAAGTCCTTTACATTTGACTCTGTTCTCACCAACATGCTTCAAGCCAAGATGCTGTGGAGATCGGGTGCAGGAAACATGGCAACTGTTTCACTTCCTGCCACCATTTGCTCCTTCTCCCCCTCTATGCTAAAAGCATGAACAATAAGATCTTAGACGAATAAAAACCACAGTCCTAAGGAGGATGGCCTGCTTCCTTTAATTCTCTTATCTTCCTTATCTAGCAATTTAAGTTCCGAGTTCAAAGGCCTTTCCTCCTGTGTAGCTGAAAGCAACATTCTGCTTAAACAATCAGTTATCAAGTGGTTTTATTATTTTTTTAATTGACCCCTAAATTTGTGTCCAACACTGCACTATAAATACTATGGAAGTATTTTTCAAACTGTACATTGAAACCCATAAGAAATCAACTGAGCATCATAAAATCAATTTGATAGGTCACAACTAAACTTAAAAAAGAACATGAGAGCACATGTTAAGTGTATATACTGGATCTAGAACTCATTTGTAAAGAACATGAGTGCATATGTTAAGTGTATACACTGGATCTAGAACTTATTTGTAAAGAACATGAGTGCACATGTTAAGTGATACACTGGATCTAGAACTCCTCATCTGTAAAGAACACAAGAGAGCACATGTTAAGTGTATGTATATACTGGATCTAGAACTCATTTGTATATTTTTTGGTGGGTCCCAATTTTAGAAACGAAAAAAGAAAAAAATATTCTAGACAACATAAAAGAATACATGCTAATATATGTTATTTCCTCCATGTGCCTTGTAGCAGGCTTTCTTTAGGGCCACCAACCAGCTCCCAAATAAAGACATGGAAACTTAATATTAGTTATGAATGCTCGGCCTTATCTTATGCTTGCCCTGCAAGCTCTTCTAACCTAAATTAACCTGTTTCTCTTCATCTGCATTTTCCCTAGGGGATTTCTACCTTTCTTTCATTCTGTATGTCCTACTCTGTGTCTGGCTGGCTGGTGGCTGCCTGGCCTCAGATATCTCTCTCTCTTTCTCCCTTGTTTTCTCTTCCCTCTTTCTCCCCTGAGTCTAGACTTCTCCTCCTACTTATTCTCTCTGCCTGTCAGCTCTGCCTATCCCTCTACTGCCTAGCTATTGCCATTTGACTTTTTATTAGACTAATCTGGTGCCTAAGGCAGGCAAGGTAACACATCTTTACTTCGTTAAACAAATGCAGCATAAATAAATTCAACACACCTTTACATAATTAAAGTAATACTTCTGCAACATAAAAAAAACGTAACCCATCTTTACATGGTTATATGTAATATTCCATAACAGTGCCTGGAGTCTATTCTAGGAATATGAAACGTGCCCAAGAAAAGGAATGATTCTGTTCTTATCTGACTCAGTTTATAGGTGGGATTTGGGTGTGGGTTTGAATGATCAGGAACTTTGATAGGTAACATGATACTGTGATGGGAACTATTGCCAGTGATTAGAATTGGGATTCTGTGTGGGGAGAATTTTATAAGAAAACAACTGTCTAACAACCAATGATTGAATGAAGTAGATAGACGTTTACATAAAGATTCCAAAATAAGGTTTGCTAAATCGCATATGTTACTTAAGTAAGCAACATATGTGATCTCCTGTAATGAAACTCAGCCACCGCAAAAACCACAGCACTGATTGACTCACTCGCCTGCACCAAATCTCAGCCTTGCTACACACTTCCTTTCCTCAAATGCCCCTTCTGTAATTTCCCTGCTTCCTTTCTCTGATGTCACTCTAGCATGTAGCAACACGATCGCCTGTTTATCTCCACGTCCTGTACAGGACTGTCACTCTACAGTGACAGCATTTGATAGTATCTTGACATCTTTTTCTCTCTCTGGGTCTCGAACTGGACCAGACACAAGGCCTATCCTTCATAAATACTGACTGAACAAATAAGATCCAAAATAGCTCTAGGTTATCTATATGCTACAAATTGTTTCCCATTTTGGAATAGGGTTGAGGGAATTGAAGTTTGTGTAACAAAGTTAACTTTTGCAGATCTGTATTTCTAGAAAATTGCATAAGTAAATAATATCTTGTTATTTAAAATGAGTAATAAGTTTTTGCTTCAGAGGAACAAGATTGGACTCTGTTCCTCTCACTGCTTGAACACATACCCTTTCCTAACTCTAAAGCACCTCTTCATTTCAACATGAGAAGTATGAGACTCTAGGAAAAGCATTGCTGTGCCTTTAACCTTTCCCTAGGAAGATGGATAGGTGTGAGCCCAGGAATAACCTGCTAACAGTGAAATCAGCATGATCATGCAAGCCTGAAAGAACAGTACATTAAAATGATTCAAATCAATCATTTAGTAGAGTGATAATCAAGACAACCTACATTCATTTTAGATTTTTCAGATGTTCATTTCCTTTCAAGATTTTGGAGGTCAAAGATACTTGTGAGTAGTGAGTAGAAACTCCTCCTGTGCATTCTACTAATCAGGCCTGATTTTGATAGTAATTTCTGGGAAGGCCCCACACCAACTGTGGACACTGGCACAGGGACCTCTGCTTTCTGCTGTGTGTGGAAATGTTCACCAGCATCAAATGAGTTGATCTATAGAAACTTCCTATGGCTATTCGAGGCTAGTAATCACCACCATACACAGGCATTTTAAGTGATTTAACGTGATTTCTGCCTTAGCACACAACTGGTAGCAGAACACAGACTGAATTTCAGGTTTATAATTTCATACATTTTCCCTCAAAGATATTTGATTCAAATTCAAACTATAAGCAAAGCATTTCTGAAGCGCCCACAAATGCATGCTCTGCAGGGTTTCCAATGGGTGTGTATTCCTGATGTGATGACAGTGAGGCATCAGACTTCAGTATCCCTCTCCATTTCCTCCTCGACGATGATTCTGTGTACACTGACTGCTCTCCAAGAGCCTGCCAGCTTGGCAAGCTAGACCAGGGGAGAAAACTGCAGGTCCACCACATGGCAGGCCAGCATCCTCTCTCCAGGCCAACAGGCCATTCTGCTAATGGGCTTTGTATTTCATAATTAAATAAAGAAGTCATGTAATGTATGTTTATCTCTTTACTTGATGGAATTCTGGTCTCTTGAGCTACCTAAGGTATGTGTGTCATAAATAAAATTCTAAATATATTTTAAAAGCATGCAGCTTTTGTTTGAAGTGGAGGGAGAGTTTCTTTTCCTTTGAGGAAAAAAAAAATCTAGGAAACTGGAGGGAAAAGTTTAAGTAATTTGTGTGTTATTGTTTTTCAAAAAAAAAAAAGAAATAAAACCTTGATGCTTTGGTCTCCCTTGATTTCTGTTTTGACAGTTCCTTGTGTGGCAACCAGTATCCCTACATCATTATGACTGATAATCATTTGTGGAGTAAACAAAAAAGTGCCGTCCTAGGATGCTGTGCTTCCAAACATCCTCTGTCTCTGGAGTCAGTTGCCACACCGCAAACATGACAACAAGTGAATTGATGATATAGCGTCTGCATAATCTGGCTTTTGTCCACATGTCACAACTTAATGCCCTTAATTTTGAGACTTTTTTTATCTGATGTAGTCTAGTTTCTTCATTTCCGATTCTCCAAACTGAGCTTTAATTTAATCAACACGGACTAAAAAACCATCAGTTTTAACGGCACCTCCATCTTTTTTATCTTTGATGCTTAAAGAACACACAAAACAAATGGTGTCTTAGTATAAACGGCAGGATTATCTGATGTCACATTAATATGCCAAGACTGTGTCTGCTGTTTGTTTAAAAAAAAAAAAGAGCATTTGATGAAATTTTCCAGTCTCTAGAAAATGTAAAATAAGTAATAGCTGATATTTATGACATACCTTTTTATACAAATGGAAGAAGTCAGTCAATAAAATTATCAGTTATTTTGTAAGTTCCTGAATGATTTCAGCACTTATTTAATATACCAAGCAGTCAGTTGATCTTATGTTTCATGTGAATTAAAAATAATTTTAATCCTATAGATGAATGATAAATAACTCAACAAAAGCCTACTTTCAACTTTTTACCCCTAATAAAAATTGTTTTAGTAAGGGACTAGAGATGATTGTTCTATAATAGGGAAAAAATCATTGACCTTTTGTAATAAAAATTTATGAAATGCTCTTAAAACAAAGTAAAATTAGGATAGTCTACCCTCCAATACTCACATGCCAAACAGACTCCCAGATAATTCCACATATAACTTGGACAGTTTTCAAGTGCCATATTTGTATCTATGCATAATGTTGTCAGCATAAGAATGCTTCATCATCTATTAATTGATATCCAAGTACAATTTGAAAAACAATTCATAGTAGATTCACAGGGGAGGTATTATTATAATCACTTATTCTCAATATGTAATCCTCAAGCTTAAGCATGAAGTCTTATCCATATATGTGGACATCAAAAAACCCAATGTTCCCATCTACATTGGGTGTTCAACAAAAACTAATTGTATAGAAACCCATCCAATTGCTACTCTGCCCTCTGCAAGAGCTTCAGAACCAGAATGTAAGTGTATAGCCAATGTTGCCCTCTAGTGGTTAGCATGCCCAGGTGAGTCAGAGTACCCAAGATTCCACTCCTGGGTTGTATATAAGACAGGCAGACATTTTTTGACAGGGAGACCACCTTGTAAGACCGTAACAGAACCATAATAAGGCGTATGCAATATAACATGAGAGGAGAAAACTTGTTTCATTCTTATAACTCCATATTTGGTTGTCTTTTCTATTGAACCTACACTCTGTGCAAAGATCTGTTGGACTGAATTGATGTGGTTAAAGGAAACTTTTGAGGAATGTTCTGAGAGGTATAGAAATCTTGGATTCTTTTAATATCTATGGTCCTTATGTAATTTTAAGTTAGCGTCTTCAAAAGCACAATCACTCAAGCTCAATCTTCATTCACTGCATGTGCTTATTGCAGAAGAACCTTCCGCCTTCCTTCCAGTACTTTCTCACTTGTGGCCAATGATTAGCATGGGCTCCTCAGCCAACACGTCTCTCTGCATGACTCCCAGAGAGGAGTTAAAGCCATGTTTCTGGTTCAGGGATAAGTAGCCATATGTCCTAGGACTGGAACGTGGAACTCTTGTCCACAGGTCCACTTCCTTCTCTTGCTGGAATACTCTAGCACAGTGGTTCTCAACCTGTGGGTCATGACCACTTCCACAGGGGTCTCCTGAGACCATCAGAAAACTCAGATACTTACATTATGACTCATAACAATACAAAGTTATAGTTATGAAGCAGCAATGAAAATAATTTTATGGTTGGGGGTCACCACAACATGAGGAACTGTATTAAAGGGCCACAGCATGTTGAGAATCAATGGTCTAGTATTTCTCTCCCTTCTCCACATTGTCTACTCATCATCATATACCAAGTCACAAGGGATAGCATAGCTTAGATTGAGCTGAGTGGATTCCACTTGCCACTGCATGGCAGGAAGCTAAGCTGCATGCTTGCTTTGCCCTTTAGCAATTGCTTTCTGAGGTCAAGAGGAAACCAAAGTAATTCACCATTCGAAACTTAAAAGGTTAAAAAAAAAAAGGGGCAAAAGCATAGTATTGTCATTAATAAAACAGAGAATACTTGCACATGTACAGGGTCCAATACTATTAACAACATTGGCAAGAATTTGGCATGAAGATATGCCCTGGCAAGTATTTTGTGCCCTCCAGCTGCACTAGGCATAACTCAGGAGAATCTAATTTGCATTACTCAGCATTAGACCTGGAAAGACCTAGCTCATCCATCAATGGTCCAGACACCAGCAGCATTTGAGGTGTAATTTGAAGTTGATGAACATTTGCTGTCTAGGAGATAAGGCTATTTTCTCTTTATACAAAAGAATTTGCACCTGTCTGTTACAGTCAGCGCCAATTATGGGTAAAACTCTAATTTGTTTATGGTCTAGACTCCTAGAACAATAATTCCCAGTTGGATTACTTTTTACCCTCAACAGCAGGAGGTTCCCTGGCCATCTAAGGCCTCCTGGTGGTCGCTACATATGTATTCAGCGCTGCGGACTTAACGTCTGTGTCCTACATGCTTCATTTCTGTCTTACTTCTACCTTGCATTTTCTACTCACTAACCTTTTCTATAAAGCAATGTGTTTTATTGTTCAGTGTTTCTCTCACTATTGGCTGATAAATAATGGTGATACGTTAAAAAATAAAATATATTCAGTATTACTGAAGTCATTTCTAAAAGGCACATAGTTCTCTTTGTATAAATAGATATAACAGCTATATTGACCATCCACAATCCAAGCGACAAAATGTGATACAGTCACACAGTGGAAATCTACATACCAATCAGAATAAATGAACTGAAATCCATGCAATAATTTGGATATGTGGCCACAGTGGGATACAACCTTTAAAGAAGTGTTTACTTAAAAGTAACTGTCAATAATAACAAATTCAGTGAAACCTCATGCAATAGATATTTCTCAACAAATAAGTCTTTTAGATTTTTCAAATCAGTCTTGTCTTTACCTTCCTCAACCACTGTTTGAAGAGCTACACCCCCTATAATAGGCATCCCTGAACCTTAGATGTTTAAGTCTATTGACTTATGTAATCAAAATATATTATCCCAGATGACTTACACTTTTATATCAGATTATTACTAACAGTTTCTGGAAAGAACACGGGCAAGCTTGATCTTTCACACACTAGAGTGCAAGTTGGTATGGCCACTTTGATTGGACAGAAGAAACCAAGTGTAGTGGACCCAGCACGTTCACTCTCAGACAGACGTCTAACACAAATACTTGTCTATGTTCATGGCAAATACATGTCCATCTAGAATGTTTGGAACAACACTGATTGCAAAATTCAAAAATGAGAACAGCTATATTGGCCATCAACAGTTCAAGGGACAAAGTGAGGTACATTCACACAGTGGAAGTCTACATACCAGTCAGAATAAATGAACTGAAAATCACATAATAAATGAACTGAAAACCCACACAATGACTTGGATATATATATATATATATATATATATATATATATATATATATATATATATATATATATATATATTTGTGGTTGGTCATGTAATCTTCTACTTTGGAGCCATGAAAATGTAGTCAGTGTGGTCGTCATTCTTAGAGCATGGTGGATGCTATTGAGAATATTAATGTAGATAAGTCTATCAACTAACTCTTTTTCTTGAATATTTCCAAGTCCATTCCCCACATGAAGCATATACAAAATATTTATAAAATATTCACATATGTTTTTCTCATGATCAAGATGGAGAAGGCATATAAAAGAAACAACAGTTGTTCCTGGGTCATCGTTACTAACAGCCAAACTGGTGATATCAAGCATCTTGCCAAAAACCATTAACTGATAATCCTGTTTGCTGATCCCTGAGTTGTCAATGGGAGTTAAGAAAATGAGGAGGAACTGAGATGGACCCAGACCGCAGCCAGCAGATCAGGTGCTGAAGTGAGACTGGATTCTGTCCTTGCACCTAAAGCAGCCTTAGCACCTCATATTCCTTAATGCCTTTATCCATATCGTGCTGCTCAGAAATAAACACAATCACAGTTCGAAATGACA
>CABHPQ010152144.1:0-42244 GCA_902168405.1 Peromyscus aztecus | reverse complement strand
GAGAGAGAGAGAGAGAGAGAGAGAGAGAGAGAGAGAGAGAGAGAGAGAATATTAGCAAGAGGGAGAAAGGGGTAGTCAATGTCACAAAAATGATTTTTTCTTTTATAAGTAAAAGGTTGACTGGAGGATGTGGTACAGACCTACAACTCTAGTTACTTGAAATGCTGAAGGAGGAGCACAAGTTTCAGTTGGACATTTCAGCATAAGCGTCAAATGTTCCAAGGTAGTTTTGGCAATATATGGAGACTCTGGAAAGAAAATCTACCAGCAAACTTTTTGCAAATGGCATAGTGATATCAACTCTATCAGTTACCTAAGACAGATGCTCCCTTTCCAACCACAGGCCACACCTGCCAGAATAACACATAGATTGCTTATCCACAGACCTCCTCCATTCTCTCAATGCTCTGCTCTAACACTGTTAAATTATTCTCCCCTCCTCATTGCAGTATCCCAACCCCCAACTTGGACAGTGATCCTCCTCGCTAGACCAAAGGCCACCCCAGCTGCCAGAACTCTAGGCCCCAATTCAGAGGGAGACTCCATGCTATACTAGAGGCCAAGCTGCTGGCCTCCAGGTAGGTTACCTGCCCACAGACCTTCTCCACTCTCTCAATGCTCCTCTCAAGATCAATCCATAAAGGCCCCTGCCCTGCTCATCACCATAGTCCAGCATCCAGCTCAAGAAGAAACTTCTTGCTGGACCAGAGAAAACACAGGCCACCAGAACTCCTGGTAGGCTGCCCACATTCAGAAGTCCTCTACTCTCTCAGTACACTCCTGAAAGCATCCCCAATCCCTGTCCTCTCCTTATCTCCATGTTCTAACCTCCAACTCAAGCAGAGAACCTTTCCTCAACAAGAGAATACACTGACTGACAGATGTCCAGCCCCCAACTTTCAAGGAGACCCTCAGCTCAAGCATAGGCCGTATAGGCCAGAAGATCAGAGTGGAATCAGAAATCCAAGAACAAAACACCCATCCAACAAGACAAACCCAGAATTGGCAGTTATACATATAATGACCCTAAACCCAGATTCCTAGATGCCAGTGTAACAACACAATCAACAACAGTATAAATGATATGTCACCATCAGAGCTCAGTTGTCCTGCAAGCCCTGAAGCACACAAAGACAAATATCTTGGAAGAAACTTTATGAAGATGATAATAGTCCTTAAAGAGGAAGTTAATGAATCCCTTGAATAAAGAGAGGAAATGACAAACAAAAAATGAAAAAAATAATGTAGCCCTTAAGGCTACATTACAAACAAGACAAGAAAAAACAAATAAAATAAAAAAAAGAGAGATGAGTAAAGCTCTTCATGACCTGAAAATGGAAATAGAAGAAATAAAGAAAGCACAAATTGAGGAAATTCTGGAAGTGAAAAATCTAAGTAAGTGAACAAGAACTACAGAGGCAAGCTTCAATAACAGAATACAAGAGATAGAAATAAGAATCTCAGGCATTGAAGATAAAATAGAAGAAATAGATATATTGGTCAAAGAAAGTATTAAATCTAAAATATTCCTGACACAAAACATCCAGGAAGTCTGGGACATCATAAAAAGACCAACTCTAAGAATAATAGTAATAGAAAAAGGAGAATCCCAGCTTAAAGGCTCAGAATATATTTTCAACAAAATCATAGAAGAAAATTTACCCAATTGAAAGAAGATGCTTATAAAGGTAAAAAAGCATATAGAACACCAAAAAGATTGGACCATCTCACCACATAATAATCAAAACACTAAACATACCGAACAAAGAAAGAATTTTAAAAGTTTCAAAGGAAAAAGAGCAAGTAATATGTAAACGTAGACTGATTACAATTACACCTAACTTCTCATTGGAGACTCTAAAAGCCAGAAGGGCCTGGACATAGTCCTGTAGACCACAGATGCCAGTTAAGACTATTGCACCTACCAAAACTTTCAATCACTATAGACAGAGAAAACAAGATAAACCATGATAATGTAAAATTTAAACAGTATCTACAAATCTAGCCCTACAGGAGACAGATGGAAAACTGTAAACCAAGAGTGTTAACTACACCCAGGAAAACTAAACAGAAATACTGGACTTAACAGATATTATAAGCCAAATGGATCTAACAGATATCTACAGAACATTCCTCTCAGCACCCCATGCAACTTGCTCCAAACTGACCACATATTCACTCAGAAAGTAACCCTCAAGAGATACAAGAAAATTTAAATACCCCCTTGTATCCCATCAGACCATCACAGATTAAAGGTGGATTTCAACAACAGAAAGCCTACAAACTCATGCAAACTGAACAATTCTGTACTGAATGACTACTGGGTCAAGACATTAACAAATAAAGAAACTAAAGACGTCCTAAAATTCAATGAAAAGAACGTACAACATACCCAAACTTATGAGACTCAATGAAAGTGGTATTAAAAGGAAACTTCATAGTGCCTTCATAAAAAAAAATGGAGAGATCTCATACTAGACACTTAACAGGACACCTGTGATCTCTAGAACAAAAAGATGCATGTTTACCCAAGAGGAGTAGGAGACAGGAACTAATCAAACTGTGGGCTGAAATCATGAAATAGAAATAAAGAGAACAATTCAAAGAATCAATGAAACAAAGAGGTTTTTTTTTTTTGAGAAAATTAAGAAGCTAGACAAACCCTTATTCAAACTAATGAAAAGATGGAGAGAATATCCAAATTAACAAAATCAGAAATAAAAAGGGAGACATAATAACAGACACTGAGAAAATCCAAAGATCATTAGGTCATGCTTTAAAAGTTGTACTACACAAAATTGGACAATCTAGAGCAAATGGATAATTTCCTGGATTGATACCACTTACTAAAGTTAAATCAAGATTAGATAAACAATTTAAACAGACCTGTAACTCCTAAGGGAATAGAAACTGTCTTTAAATTCTCCAAAACAAAACCAGCCCAGGGCCGGATGGTTTTAGCACAAAATTCTATCATTCTTTCAAAGATGAGTTATACCTATAATCCTCAAGTTATTCCACAAAATAGAAACAATAGAAACATTACTGAAGATACCTTTTGATGTCATAGTTGCAAATCTTCAGGAATTATATTCCCTACTGTTTGTCAAAATATGGGAAAATTAACACTGTGTTGTATGTCTGAGGAATGAGAATCTTTTGGAAAGGGATATGTTTGATATTTATAGTAAAATCTGCAGTGTGGTAAAATTGTGTTCCCCCAAATATTGTATACTCTAATAAACGTACCTGGGGTCAGAAAACAGAACAGCCACTAGATATAGAGGCCAGAAAATGGTGGTACACACACCTTTAATCCTATCACTTGGGAGGCAGAGATCCATCCGGATCTCTGTGAGTTCAAAGTCACACTGGAAACAGCCAGGCATGGTGACACACATCTTTAATCCCAGGAAGTGATGGCAAGAAGCAGAGAGATATGTAAGGGGTGAGGACCAGGAACTAGAACCTAGTTAAGCTTTTAGGCTTTTAGCAGCAGTTCAGCTGATATTCATTCAGATGAGGACACAGAGGCTTCCAATTTGAGGAAACAGGATCAGCTGAGGAGTTAGCAAGGTGAGGCTGGCTGTTTCTCTAATTTTCCAGTATTCACCCCAATAGCTGGCTTCAGTTTTGATTTTATTAATAAGATCTTCTAACAATTCTTGTTATACAGGATGGCCTCCAACTTACAGATATCTGCCTGCCTCTGCCTCCTGAGTGCTAGAATTAAAGGCACTTGACCATGGGGTACGATTCTAAACAGAATTCTCAATAGATGTATCTCAAATGCTGAGAGACACTTAAAAGAAATGTTCAACATCCTTTGCCACTGTGGAAATAGAAATCAAAACCACTTTGAGTTTCCATTTTACACCTGTCAGATTGGTTACAACAACAAAAGTAACAGCTCATGCTGGAGAGGATGTGGAACAAGGGGTACACTCCTCTATTGCTGGTGGGAGTGCAATATTGTACAGCCACTGTGGAAATCTATATGACAGTTTCTCACAAAATTGGGAATAGAACTTTCTTGGTTCCCAGCTGTTTCACTCTTGTGCCTCTAGCCAAACAATACCCTATCATACCCGAAAGACACTTGTTCAAATATTTTTATATTGGCTTCATTCATAATAGACACAAACTGGATACAGTCTACATGTCCGTCAACCAAATAATGGATAAAGAAAATGTGGTACATTTACACAATGAAATATTACTCATCTGTTAAAAAAATTGAGATCAACAAATTTACAGGCAAATGGATAGAACTAGAAAAAAAATCATCCTGAGTGAGACAACAGAGAACCATAAGACAAACATAGTATGTAGTCACTTGTAAGTGAATATTAACTGTTAAGTAAAGAGTAATCATGGTACAATCCACACACACAGAAAGGCTAAGTAACAAAGAAGACTGATGGGGGGTCATGGATCTCCCTGTGAAGGAGAAATAGAACAGGTAGACTAGGAGCAGGTTGGGATATGAACAGAAGGGATCAGGTGGGGAAGGGTGGGACAGTTAGAGAGAGTATGAAGAGAGATGACTGAAATTGGGGGACATATTAAGGGGGAGTGATGTGAAAACCTAGAGCAGTGGAAACTTTCCGGAATCTATGAAGGTAACCCTAGTGAGGACTTCCAGTAATGGAGGACATGGAGTCTAAACTGCCCACCTTCTGCAACCAGATAAAATTTCCAGTGGTGGGACTGCCCCACCAACCCAGCCTAAAACCTTTGTCCTACAAACTGTCCTTCCTGCAAGATGTGCTGGGATAATGGTGGCTCAGAACTTGTGGGTGTGGTCAATGAATGGCAGGTCTAACTTGAGGCCCATGCCTTGAAAGGGAGCCCATACCCAACCCTACCTGAGTGGCCAGGAACGAAAACTAGATAGATAATCCAGAGACCTAGGGTAAAAGTAAGCACTGCTGGCAAACAAAACAAAACAAAAAGTCAATGAAATGATTCCTAATGATATTCTGGCATACTCATAGTTTGGCCCCTTAGCCCAATAGTTATTAGAGAGTTTTCCTCCTATAGCTGATGACAGAAAACACAGAAAAAACATAGTCAAACATTAGGTGAATCTCAGAGTATCTCATGGAAGAGGAGAGAAGAATCTAAGATCAAGGACTTCAGGAGAACACAACTCACAGAATCAACTAAGCATAGTTCATAGGGGCTCACAGAGGCAAAAACGGAAATCACAGAGCCTTCAGGGATCTACAGTCGGTCCTGTGTATACATGTTAAGGTTGTTTAGCTTGGGATTTTCTGTGGGACTCCTTACAGTGGGAGCGGGGTTTTCTCCAACTCTTTTGCTATCTCTTGGGACCCTTTCCCTCCTACTAGATTGCTTCATTCAGCCTTGATATGAGTATTTGTGGCTAGTTTCATTGCATCTTGTTATACCTTGTTTGGTAGAAATCTCTGTGAGACCTACACTTTTCTGAAGAAAAATGGAGGAGGAGCAGATCTAGGGGAGAAGAGAGGGAGTGGGGTAATACGGATGTGTGGGGGGAGGGGAAATTATATTGGGGATGTATTGTTTAAGAAAAGAACAAATTTAAAAAAAAAGAAAAAATGGCATAAAATACAATAAAATTGCATACTTATTTAAAGCTTAATTAGTGCCAGGCATGGTGGAGCACACCTTTAATCCCAGCACTGGGGAGACAGAGGCAGGCAGATCTCTAGGAGTTTGAGGCCAACCTGCTCTGCAAAGCAAGTTCCAGGACAGCCAGGGATGTTATACAGAGAAATCCTGTCTCCAAAAACAAAAGCAAACATACACAAAAACAAACAAACAAAGAAAAAACAAAACCCCAAATCCCAAAACAAAACTTAATTAAACTACAAAACCTTAGAAAATAAAAGCTAGGGATTTCATTTACTGGTAGAGCATATGCCTTACAAACTCAAGTCCTGGGATTCAATGTTCAATAACCAGTACTAGATAAAAGCTAAAACACAGGAAAATAGTCTACATACATACATCTGCATATAATCTGACAAAGGGCTATTATTAAAAATATATAAAGAATTATTAGCAATAACCATCCAATTTAAAAATCATCAAGGACTGGGATGTAAGTCAGGGGTATAATATTTGCTTAGAATGTATGGGATCATGCGTACTACAAGAAATATATAACAAATGAAAACAAGGCAAAATATTTGAATAGACATTTCTAAATTTAGAAATGATACAACTATCTGAAAGAGTCATGAAAAGACACTCAACAGCATAATTGTAAATCTATGTATGGCTTTATAGAACTGACCTCTGGGAGCATTGCTAGTTCAAGGCTCAGTAACATTCCTAACAGTCTGTTAAATTTGTTGTTCTGAGTGAAAGCTATATGCGTATTCATGTAACATATTTTCTACATATAGTGTGCTGGATCTCAATAAAAAGTTAATTTCAAAAGTTGTTTTTATTTATAGAGTAAAATTTATTTAAAAATTGGGCTGTATGAGGAAAAAACATCATATAGGTGCAAACATGTTTGAAAGTGAATACAGAGAAATAATTTACATGAACTTAGGATCTCAGAGTGTTGGTTCCAGGCTGACTTCAATTTTCATCTCATTTCCTCTAGAGTAGTATTTCTCAATCTGTGGATCGTGACTACTTAGGGGATCAAATGATCTTTTCACAGAGGCCACATATCAGATATTTATATTATGACTCATAACATTAGCAAAATTAGTTATGAAGTTGCAACAAAAATATCTTATAGTTGGGGGTCACCACACATTAATGGGTGACAGCAATAGGAAGGTTGAGAGTCACTGCTCCAGATAATAAAGAGTTTCTCCTTCTGTTACTTTGATAAATGAAAATATATTGTGTTGTTTTGAAAAGGCCTGGCCCCCATAGACTCCAGTGTTTGAGTACTTGGCCCATAAAGAATGTGGAGATGTGGCCTTGTTGGAGGAAGTGTGTCACTGTCGAGATGGGATTGAGGTCTCATATATGCTCAAGCCATGCCCAGTGTTGCAGTCTTCTTTTGATTCCTGTAAATCAAGATGTAGAATTCTCTGCTCCCTCCCCAGTACTGTGTCTGTCTTTATGCTGCCCAGTTTCTCGCCATGATGATATTGGACTAAATCTCTAAAACTGTAAGCCAGCCCCAATTAAAAGTTTTCCTTTGTAAGAGTTGTCATGGTCATAGTGTCTCTTAACAGCAATAAATACCCTAACTAAGACACATATTTATAACAATTGGTGTCTACTTCATGCACAAATTTGGAAGAAAAGACAAACTTTTGCAAGACTATTGAGTACTCCACATTAAAACATATGTATCTTGCCTGTAATGAATAAATGGGACTAAAGTTACAGTAGTATAAATAAGAAAAATATTAATATGAACACAAAAATTTTTTAATGATGGTCTGCTGTGGATATCGCTCTGTATAAATAAATAAACACTGATTGGCCAGTAGCCAGACAGGAAGTATAGGCGGGACTAACAGAGAAGAGAATTGAGGGAACAGGAAGGCAGAGGGGGAGACTGCTGGAGCCGCCGCCAGGGCAAAGAAGATGTAAGGTACCAATAAGCCAAGAGGCACGTGGCAAAGTGTAGGTTAATAGAAATGGGCTAAATATAAGAGTAAGAGCTAGACAGTGATAGACCTGAGCTAATGACCAAGCAGTTTAAATAATATAAGCATCTGTATGTTTATTTTATAAGTGGGCTAAGGGACTGCCGGGGTTTGGCAGGACCGGAAGAGAAAACTCCAGCTACAATGGTCAAAAAAAGGGCTTGTGTGTTTCTTTAAATCTTCATAAACTGATCTGAGGAGATTACTAATCAATGTCCAACACTGGTAGCATTTCAAATCAAAGGGGTTTAGATACTCTGTTATCATAAATCATTTTTAGATTCAAAGGCAACAAGCAAAAGGAGGTATAATTTTGGTGTGGCATATATGACAAAGGATGATATTAAAGTATCTCTCATTTGAACCATTGTCAAAATAGGTAAATTGATTCATAAACAATAAAAGCAAAGGACTCAATCATAGAAGTCATAGGAGAAATATGCATGTGCATGTACATTTCTTTGAGCAGCTATACCTATAGGCTGACTATTCAAATTAAAATAATTTTATATTTTATGGATGAATTGTTCTAGACTAAAAGACAGACTTACTAAAAAGACCAACAAATATCATGTATTTATATTTATCTTCTCTGTAAATGGACATACTTTGTTTGGAGTATATAAATAATAGGATTTGTCTACAAGAAAATTTGGAAATATTCATGGAAATTTATAAACAGGTGAATTCTCATTGATCCAGAAATCACTTCAGCCAAGATTTATCAAGAAGAAGTAACCATGACTACACCCGAGGGTTTGGCTATAAGGAGAGTAATTGCCTTCCCATTTTTAATGTGAAATTTTGGATATAACTCTATTTCAAATAATAGGAAATTGCTCCATTCGTCTAAGGAAATACTTTTCAACATTGACAATAATATTAAGAAATAATTTTAAAGCCAGGAGATAATTTTTATAATATACCCTTCCATTTCAAAAGAGCCCATTACAAAACAATACCAATAATATTCTTATATTTTTGAAAAATAAACAGATATATTCAGAGAAAAGACTAGCTGTGGAGTCTGCCAAATGCTAACAATAGTTGCAACTGAGTGACAAAATTATGGATGATTTAATTTTTTCCATTCTGCTTATCTATATTTGCTGAAGGTTTTACAAGGTGAAGATGTTACTTTACAATGAAAAGAAAGTTATAATATTTCTATGCAATACATGTAATGGTAGCTGTACCCATTTGAATCATGAATAGTAAGAATGGAGTAATAAATGTTCTCTGCAAAGATAAAGATTATCTTTTCAAATAAACCATTTTGGGAGTTTAAAAAGAAAGAAAAAAGCAAAAGACTATTGTGGATACAATAGGCAGGCATGAGAAACAGTATATAGCAAAAGCAAGGGTGCAGACACTATTTTCTAGATAATTAAATGTCTAGCGTTGCTACATAACTACCTTCCAGTTGTTATGGGGTTATGTGTGAAGTGAGTCAGATGACAATAGGTCATCATATCCCATCACTGAGTAGCTCAGTTTTAATTCTTTAAGACATGGAGAGTCACTGAATTTGCAGAAAGAATGATCAGCTCCCCATTCTAAAGAGGTTTCTTTTACAGAATGGGTGCGAAGAATGTCATTAGTGGAATTCAAAGAAAATCAGACACAGTCCTGTTGCAGTGGGCATGCATACGTGATGGCTTGCAATAAGATGGTCCGAGGTCAGGAAGAGCAGAGCTGGAAACAAGTCTAGAGAATAAAGGGAGTTGGCAATTACTGTGATACAGAATTAGAGAAGCACCAAGGAATTCCCACTGTTATTCCAAAGGGTATATAAAGATATAAGATACAACACATTTTTTTCCTGTCTTGGCTATACAATTTAGTGGGTAACCATACATGGAAATACATATATGTGTGTACACAAAAACACACATTCACACACTTAAAGATATTAAGACATATCTTTATACTCAAGCAAACCCAAACCAAAATCTATTTTAAAAGGAAGAAATTAAAGAATTCCAGCTCCCCCTCCTCCAGAAATTGCCAATTGTTAATAGCTCCTTAGCTAGGCTTTCACCTCCCTTCTCCATGAAATTCTTTGTGACTTGAGATTGTGCAAGTTTCACCCATGCTGTGACAACTCATTTGTGCATCTGCCTGCTATGTTTGCAGACAGGGTGTGGCTCTGCATAGGTCCACCAGGCTCCAGTGGAAGATCACACATGCAAGAATGTAAGGGCAGGACAAATTGTACTTCATGTGATTCAAGGGGGCAGTGGCACAAATCTTGATGGAAAGAGAAGCAGAAGTGAATCTTGTAGGAATTTGGGATGGAACATGAGGCTGGAGGATGATTATAAAAATTTACTATAATATTATAGTACAGAAAATTAACTTCTTCCTATTCATCAGGCTGTAAGTTCAACTAGACATCTGCTTTTACCTCCCAAATATGTGCTAATATTGTACCTTTGGGAGTATCTTCTGATGGTGATTGTTGAGATTCAAAGGTACCATAGTAGGTCTATTTTTAATTTTTTTATTTAATTAAAATATAATTACATTATTTCTTCCCTCCTTCTCCTCCCTTCTACCTCTCCCATGTCCAAACCCCTCCCTCCCAAATTCAAGCCTCCCTCTTCTTTAACCTCTGTTGTTATGCAAACATATAAGTAAATCTACATATAAATATAACCTGCTAAATCATTTTGGTGTTGCCTACAAATATGCCTTTCTATGCCTGACACCTCAGTGTTAGAAGGCTGTCAGCTCCTCTTTGAGGAACACTGATTTTCTCTATCTCAATGGATTTTAATTGTGTGTATCTCTTCATCTTGGATTGGAACCCTGTGAAATTTCCTAATCAACATTGAGATGTCAGTTTTTGTTGCAGCTGCTGAAGGTCTTGATTACACAGCGGTGCTGTTGAGAGTTCATGAGTGTAGTTTCCATGTCATATTTAGGATTTCTTAGAATACCTCTCTGGTCCTCTTGTTCCTACAGTCTTTTCTCCTGCTCTTCCTTGATGTTCCCTGATCTTGGGCACAGGAGTTGTGGGTAAGTCTCTTGAACACTTTTTTACCTATGCAGATAGCATAGTAACTTTTGGTACTGTGACAGCTGCTTCTCAGGGAGGAGGCTTGCATATCATTTCCAACTTGATTCTTCCAAACCATGTTTCTGAAATATGTACTGTTTTCAGCATTAAAGACCTGCTTCAAATTCTAGGAATCAGTCAAGGGCAATAGCAATAGCCTATAGTATTTTTGTGCAGTCTCTTGAAGTGTCTTGACCAACAAAACAAAAGGACATTTTATACCTATTATATTATTATTTTTAATTATTATTTTAGATAGTCTGTCACTCATGAGGACTAGTATAATCACTCAAAGTAGAGTACCTTTATTGAATATACAATATACTTACATATATGTAATGTTTTATAAACAGAAAAATGATTCCTTATGTAGCTTTCAGCATCCTTAGTTTTATTTCTTCCTCTTCCATCTCTCTTTCTTTATATTGTCCTCACTCACTCCCCACTCCCTAGATAAACTACCTCCTCCCTCATTTTTCCATTTCCTCCTTCATAGTATTTGTGTCCTGTTATTGTCTTTTCTAAAGCCTCTTAATCCCACACACTTTGCCATGGTCCCTTTTACTTTTTTGGTATCTGAAGTTAATCCAGGTTATGTACTCACATCTAAAGATTCAGAACTGGGAACCACAGTAAGCATGAATACATGATATTGTTGTCTCTTTCTAAGTCTAGATTACCACACTCAGTACTCTATTTTCCATTTCCACCCATTTACTATCAAGTTTCATTTTTCTTCACAGCCAATTAGAATTCTATTGTGTATATGCACCATAGTTTCATAAGTTGAACACATTTAGACTATCTCTTTCCTAGAGATTATGTATAGAGTTACAATGAACATGGCTGAGCATGTATGTTTGGAGTAGGCTATAGATCCTTTGGCATATAGTAAGGAGTGATATAACAACATCATATGGTATATCTATTTTTAGATTTTTTGGAAATTCTGCCCATCAATTTTTACAATGTGTGCATAAGTCTGCAATCACATAAACAGTGAACGAGAGTTTCCCTTCCCCCTCATTTGTTTACCAGAATTTGTTTTCTTGATCTCAATCATTCTGATCAGGGTAAGATGAAATAAAAAAGTGGTTTGGATTTGTATTCTCCTAACTGGTAGGAATGTTGAACTCTTTATGAAATGTTTCTTAGACATTTTTATTTCTTCTTCTGAGTACTCTCTGTTAAGATACACAGCCTTTTTTTGTTTTTTTTTTGGTTTTTCAAAACAGGGTTTCTCTATGTAGCTTTGGTGCCTTTCTTGGAACTCACTCTGTAGCCCAGACTGGCCTCGAACTTACAGAGATGTGCCTGCCTCTGCTTCCCCAGTGCTGGATTAAAGGTGTGCGCCACCACTGCCTGGCAACACAGCCTGTTTTTTAATAGTATCATTTTTTAGTCTGAGTTTTTATATATCCTTAATAGTAATCTTCCAGGTGACATATAGCAGACAAATTTTAGTGCCAATTTTGTGGAATTGCTCTTCCTCTTCACTGAATTGACAAAATTTCATTTGTTGTAGAGAAGGTTTTGTGTGTTTGTTTGTTTCAGTTTTTATGAGGTCCCGTTGTTAAAGGATTGGCCTTAATTCCTTGCCAAATGGCATCTTATTCACAATATCCTGTTTTTTCCTACACTTATATCTTGAAGAGTATTTCTTATGGTTTTCTCTAGTAGTAGTATTTCAGATTTTATCTTGATGTCTATGATCAACTTGTAGTTAATTTTTGTCCAAGATGGTCTATACAGATCTAATTTTATTCTTCTATGTGTAATAATATAGTATTTCCAGAATTTTTGTTGAAGATGCTATTTTTTCTCCAGTGTTTATTTTTTGATAGCTTTATCAAATATGAGATGACTATAGTTTTGTACACTCATGTTTGGAACTTCTATTTTGTTTCACTATCTATATACCTTTTTGTGTTAGTAACATTTTGTTTTTATTACTATAACCTTATAATATAGCTTAAAACTTGGAATTGTAAATTCTTTTTCTTTCCCCCCCTCCCTGCCCTTAGAATTGCTTTGGCTATCCTGTGTCTTTGTGGTTCCCTGAGAATTTTTAATTATTTTTCTTTTTTGCTGCGAAGAGTGTTGGGAGATTGCCTTCTGAATATGTATCATCATACCCTCAGATAAATGTAGCTCTCATCTTTCATCAAAACATATTTTTGGAAGCAGAATGAGAGCATAGAGAAAGCCACACTTGTCAAATTGTAGAGAACAATTGACTGTGGGGTGCTCAGCCCCAAGTGATACATCTATAGCACAACTCCTACACATAATATTCAGGGTACATTATAAAAGAGAGTGTGGAAAGATGATACTAACTAGAGGACTGAGGTATTTGCTATGTGTCTTTAATATATGTGAAGTAATCTGTACCCATGATGCCTTGGTTGCCTATACAAGACCTGATCAATTACAGTGCCAGTTGACATGTCAACGTGGATAGGGAAATTCTCATAATGTCTGTCTCTAGATGAAGAGGTATAGGTAGTTAGTAACTGCACAAAGAGAAATGGGGGAGAATTAGTCTTCCCTAGGGATGAACCTTTTAATTGGTTATCCACAACCAAGTGATCAGCCCTCCAAATGTATATATAAAGGCAACATTTAATTAAATGGACTTAGTAGGTTTCATCTATATACTTATATGTGTGGACACATGTAACAATAATAATTAAAGAAAAAGAGAAATGATGTCAGCTAAAAAATAAAAAAAACAAATAAACAAAATATTTGCTGTTCAGAATTCTCAAGGAAGTAATAAAAATGAAAAAAAATAGGTCAAAAGAAAAGAAAACCAACTACAAAGAAATACAAAATTTGTCAGCATTATTTTGCTGTCAGGTAAATCCTTTTGTCAATCAGAACAATATAGGCAAATCTATGATTCGGATCATTAAGAAAGGGCAGGTCTTCTTTCCTTGTGTGCTCTAGATTTTTACCTTCTATGTAAAAACATGGGGTGGATTTTTTGACTGATATATATGCTTTTTTAATATAAGAGAATTCAAGTTTATTTTCTGCATTCTTTGTTCTATTTGTAGTTAAATTCTTTTCAAGATTGTTGCTGCTTGCTAAGAGCAGAGCTATAGCATTATATAAATGTTCACTGTAATCACGACATTTTGTGTTTGTCTAGGAGAAATAGGTGTGGGCAGGAAGGCACCTTGGTAGAGCAGAATGTACAATTTTGCTAGTCATGAGAGCTTTTCTTGGTGCCTACAGCACCCACTCTTATCACAGTTCTTATGCAGTGCAGAGTAAATAGGCACTTGCATCATTTTGTTCTCTGTTTATGCACGCATTGTGTGGGGGTTTTGCTAGAAAGGCAGATGGATAAGTTATGATAGATGATAGACAGAGAGTTGGTAGATAGATGCTGAATAATAGAAATGATAAATTATAGAGAGATAATAAATAGTGGATAGATAGGTAGATTATCCTACTTCACTGACTCATCTTTTCATCGATCTGACATACTAACTCTTATGATTTAGAGGTAAAATATTGCCCCCATGCTCATGTGCTTAAAAACTTCTTTGTTGGTAGTTATTGTGGGAGGTTGTGAGTAATGAGAATCTAGAGATCAGGTCTTGAGGTTTATGGTCAGCTGAGCCTACTGCTTCATATCTGCTTCCTGATTGTATACAGATGAGCAAGCTCCCAGAGCTACAGTGTGGATCCACCTCCATGCTTTCCCTCTCAGGAGCCAAATTAAGTCTCTGAGTTGCTCTTGTTAGGAATTTGTTCCAGCAACAAAATAAATATCTAATACATTATCATCTATCTAATATATATATATATTTAAGCATTTGTCTACTAAATATCATATCCTGCACAAGCTGTATTACCAATAGAGTTTTTTGTTTTTATATGCAATAGTTTTATTCATTGAAAGGAGTTGAGGAAAGTAAGTAGTATAGATATCAATCCTTCATGGAGTGAATAGAAGTCAAAGGCAGATTGTCTTATGTAAACCTGAGGGTTGTCTGGGCTACAGAAACTGTTAAGTGAGTGAGTGTGTCAAATAATACCAGTGGAGAGGGAATTGTGGTTGAAAGTGTTTCTTATTCATGGGTTTAGTCAAATAGCTTATAATTGAGAGCATGGCCTAGGGAGTTGTGTAACTAAAAAGTCCTTTATTTTACCAGTTTTTTTGAGACATAGTTAACATATTAAAAAAGAAGGTATTTAAGTTATACACAGAGAACACAATCAACAAGATCAAAAATATGTTAAACTGAAAACTTTCTTAGGGCAAAGGGAATATTAAGCAAAATTAAAACTATAATTTATAAGCCAGGAGAAAATATTTGTAAAATACGTATTTTGTAAATGACTAATACCAAAAATAGGCAGTTAAATTATATAAAATAAATTCCTGATGCTAAAAATTCTTGCCACACTAGTCATTTGACTTCAATTATTTAACTTTTAACTTCTTTGTCTATATAGTAAAGAAAACAATAATTGTCACTTATCTCATATATATATATATATATTCCCTTTTGAACAGTATAATGTAAGTTTATTTGAGTTTAAAATTGCCTATATGAGAGAGCCAATAGTGGTTGTCAATCTTTCTAATGCCGCAACCCTTTGATGCAGTCCCTTATTTTGTGGTGAACCCCAACCCTAAAATTATTTTTCTTGCTACTTCATAACTATAATTTTGCTACTGTTATGAATTGTAATGTATCTGAGTTTCCTGATGGTCTTAGGCAACCCCCATGAAAGAGATGCTTGATCTTACCCACAAAGAGGTCATGACTCACAGGTTGAGAACTGTCTAGAATCTAATCTCATTTGATCCAAAGAAAATTGAGACCCAGAAAGGCCCAGTAACTTTCCTTATGTTTGCTTACTTTACATGTTTACAGTAAGCAAGCAGTGGAGGTTATAAATGATAAGCTGACTGGTTACATGACTGAGCTCCTAAACACTACATTGTCTTGCTTCTGTCTGTAAGTTATATGCTATAGTTACATAATACTATGTTACAATATGAAAAGAATGATGGGATAAGAAGCAGTAAAAGTGAACTGCTGGCAAGAGGAAAGCTCCATTATTATAATGATAACTACCATTTCCTGAGTTTACATAATAGCATAAGCAATAATTTAGATGCTTTATGTACTTCATTCCATTAAATATTTTCACATCCCTTGCCAAGTGGTTGTTACTATTCTGATTTTATGGATAAAGAAACTGAGAGGTTAAATACTCTGTCAAATGTCCCACTAAGTTAATAAGTAGCAGAGACAGAATTCAGACCTGCCCCACTCTGAGACCATGCTCTTTCTTATTTATCACAGTTCCTGACTACAGGTGAAGAGTCAGAGGTGTAAAATGACTGTCTCATAGTTCGGTGCAACACAATGGGAGAAAGATTGCTTAATAAAAGATGAGGCTGAAACTGAAGCTAGTTCAAATGCAATATGCAAAATAAGAACCTTAGGCTAGGTCTTGTGGAAAGATAAGCCATTTGCAAGAATGTGAACAGAAATTTCTTCCTAAATGTGCTTTGAGAATCTCTGCTTCTGGTTTTGCTGGTATTCTAACTACATGAATGTTCCCAAGCTCTGGGTAGATATCCTCTGAATAAGAAGCCAATGGAGTTTATCTTTTCTATTATCTTTACAGTGATAGATAGATAGATAGATAGATAGATAGATAGATAGATAGATAGATAGATGCTCATTCTCTGTGAGCATCAACAGAGATGCCTATGTTATTATGTACATTCTTTGTATTTTTATTCTGATTACATTGCCCTTAAAACTGTAATTATATATTGGCTAATGTTTATATGTGGTTGACACTTAGAAAATGTCAGCCAGTGGCAATGTAAAGATTATGACATCGATATGAAAAGGCTGTGGCATCTTCAAAGGAGCAAGATATGACAGAAAATCCTCCTTTGTGGAATGAGAAGATCTGCGTTCATCAAAGGAGAGCAAGCATAGGTCCTTGGTTTTCTCAGCTATCTAATGAAGTCACCATATCTACTGAAAATTAGGGGGGGGGGATGCCAGAAAACGTTTTCTAGCACATGGCCATGTTTACTAATGGTTCAACAGTAGAAGGATGATGTGGATTTAGAATTAAAATATCCTATATTTCAATCATGTCTCAAACTGAGTGCAAGCCACCAGCTTTGCAATGATGTGTTTCTTCTCCCATCCCATATTCACAGATATTTCAGAATGTGACGTATTTGAATGAATTCTTTTCAAGCATAATTTTATTATGTTAAAAGAAGGCCTTTTGGATGGGCTTCCATACAAGGAGTATTAGGATGCATACTCTGGGAAGAGATCACTAAAAGACCACAGGATAAGGAAAGGACTGAGACTTTAGACTGAAATCATCCTTGTCAATGCCTTGCCACCAAATTTTAGTCTCTAAAACTAAGTTTCTGATGATTAAATCATCTGTCTGTGCTGACATTTTACAGAAACCCAAGCAAATGAATCTGCTACTTAAGTTTGTTGTGAAAAAGATTACTATGTGTGATTGTCAGTTTTAGTTGTCAACATAACGCGCACCCTATAATCATGGGGAATGGAGGTGCGGGGGAGCTGCTGTGAGGAATTGTTTACATCAGGTTGGCCTGGGGCATGTCTGTAGGGAATTGTTTGGATAGCACTGTTTGATGTGGGAGGATCCAGCCTAGAAGTATTAAGGCCTTTCTGGTAGTAACACATATGAAGAGACAGGGGAGAAGGGAAGCCTTTTGCCTGCTGGGACTACACTCTTGCTACTGAGTTTATCTGTGCTGTTGCTACTCCCCTTACTGATATTAGAATCAGCATCTGCAGGCTTCCAACAAGAAAATGAAGAGGAATCCATGCTAGAATGGGATTGCTGAGACCACCAACTTTATGAAATGAGCATCTGGTATGTTCTCAGACTTTTCAGTGTGTGACAACCATTGTTGGACCATTATCATCATATCATAGAATCCAGAATAATAAATCTTGTTCCTTTAGAGAACTCTGACTAACACATGAAATTCATGTACTGTCCCAGTGACTCTATAGGTTGAAGTGATGGTCATAGAAGGCTGGGGATGAGGAAAACATTGGTGAACATTGATCACACACTATTGAGGATGTCAAGTTAGGAGATAGGTTTTATGTGAAATATAAATTTCAACCTTGTGTGTCCAAGTGACTGACAGTCAACCCTGGCTCTACCATTGTTCTATCTCTAATTGTGATTGTACTCACAATCTCACAATCTTTGAGTAACATCTGTACCCCATTAATTACAAATTTTAGATCTAATCTCTTTGAGTTGATAGGAAGAGTAGACAACCCAGGACACTTATGATAGCTACAGATATGTCTTGAGAAGCACCTTAAATGGTGCTACTGCATGTAAGAAGCACAAGCAACTTGAAGATTGTTTATTTTGCTAGTCTCACTTTTATAAAGTAGGGAGATAACAGAATTGGACTCACTTGTTCCAAGTTAGAGGGTTAGTAAAAGATGGAACCAGGGTTCAAGTTTATGCAGAAAAGGAGAAATGAAGAAAAATATAAAATATAACATTAACTCATGGAGCATTTTATTATTGGATGTTGATATGACTTTCTCTTTAACTCCTAGGAAGTATTGCATTTCTTTGACTAAAGTCTTCATGAAAGAATTTGGAGGTGTATTTACCCCAAAGCATTATACTGGCACAGTTACTCCTTGGGAGTAACTTGTGTTCCTGACTCTTTATGGTAGATGTCAGTGCTCTTTGATCAGAAGGTGCAATCTGGTCACCTTTGTTGGGGAGTGAGGCCATATCCTTAATTCCAGAATTAAAAAAAATGTATTTACACCATTTAATTGCTAGCATGCCACTCTTCAACTCTGTTTTCCTTTGACATGGTGACTAACAGTGACTGTGAGGCCCAGGTATTGCAGTAGCCTGAACAAGCCAGACTCACATTAGATCTGCAGCTTAAATGAGAAGCTTTAGCTGGTTGAAAGATATTGCAACTTAAAGGTTGTTTGTTATTACAGCATGACTTGGTCATTGCTGACTATTGCAACTATTCTTCACATTTGGGTCTTCTACTTGTTCTGGGAGTCTTCTATTTGATTATACTGTCAACCGCCACACTCTTCTTTCTCCTAGTCTTCTCATTTAGCTACCTTTCAACTTTAAGTTCTATCTTCATGCCTCAGGTGAGTCTTTTCTGCAGCATTATTCACTCAGTGGTGCTGTGGAAATCGATCTCTCTGTATGCTGTGAATGTGTTGCTCTGATTTGGTTGGTAAATAAAATGATGATTGTCCAGTAACCAGGCAGGAAGTATAGTATAGATGGGATAAGCAGAGAAAAGAATTCTGGGAACAGGAAGGCTGAGTCAGGAGATTATACTGGCTGCTGCTGCCATGAGAAGCAAGATATAAAGTATCAGTAAGCCACAAGCCACATGGCAACTTATAGCAAGAAGCCTGAGCCATTAGGCCAAACAGTTTAAATAATATAAGCATCTGTGTATTTATTTGGGTCTGAGTGGCTGTGGGCCCAGGCAGGACTAGAGATAACTCGAGCTACACAGTGGTTTCTCCCAGGGGTACTTAAGTATAAATACATTGGGGACAGAGTGATTTTATCTTATTCTCAAGTTCAAATGCATTAGGGACAGGGTGATTCTATCTTATTCTCAAGTTCAAGTTAGTATCAGAATATGGAACCAATCCTAGGTCCTTCTTGTAAAATGCAATCACAAAGCCATGTTTTTGTGTCAGTGTAGCTAAGCAATGAAGTTCAAATGTTTTCTTTCCTAGATAACCATATTCCATCCATGACTTCATGGAGAATATCCACTAAACCAGGACAAGAGAAGCCAGTTTGTCCTGAATGACCTTGAAAATTCACTCTGCTAGTGTAAAATGAATCAATAAAGAAAAAAAACAAGATTGAGGGAAGAGACTTTATATGGAAGATATAGTAAATAGCAGATATCTTCTATCCTTCTGTCCCCATGGTATTACTGTGTAATCATCAGTAAAGTTTCTGATGAAGACCCAGAGTAAATGGGATCACTTCTACAAGTTGTCCTGCAAATTACACTTCCCTGTACCATGAGGAAATAGGAAGCTATGTGGTATCCTTGCAAGCTGGGTTGCAGTCTTAATAGAAAAGATCATTTCTATCAATTTCTGGTTCCTGTGACTGTACACCAGTGTTGTGCTCATCAATTATAGGCAGGGATTTGGTAAATATAATTATACTATGCATTCATAATAGGCAAAATCTTGTTCAAGATAAATCTCAACACTCAGTGTAATTGAGGGCACATTGTAAGTACGATTTTTGCTGGATGATTGGATAGATGTTAAGTTACAACTATGTATGTTGCTCTATTTTCTCTCACACAAACTCACAAACACACAAACACAGTCTATCTCTTTGTCTGTCTATGTGTATGTCTCTGTATCCCTCCATGTCTCCATGTCTCTGTCCCTCTCTATGTCTCTGTGTCTCTGTTTTTCTTTCTCTGCCTTCTTTACAGCTGTGCACCATGTATCAGCCATAGTGTCCTGCTCAGAGTACAGCAAAAAGATTTGTTGAATAACTGACATAGCCTTTTTGTATGTAAGGAGAAGAGGATGTAGGCATTCAGAAAAGGTCACTCATATAATTAATTAAACAGAGTGTTGACAATGTGGGTGTTCTGCACTAATTAACATTCAGATAATTTGAATAAAGCAAGGTTTTGCTATCCTTATTTTGAAGAGGAATGCAAGTTTTCTCACAAAGGATCTCAGATAGAGTTTAAGTGCATAAATATTGGAATAAGTGAGAAAAGATGCTTTTGCACAGGAGAGAAGTAGAAGATAACCTCTTAGATGGGCCAGCCTTGACCTGATCTCAGAAGGATGAGTTAGAATTCACCATATGTGTTCATAAGGGAAAGAATATCTCATCCTAAGACAATAGAATGGGGACACAATGCTATAGATCATCTTCCATCTTTATACTATCTAACGTTTGACCTTTCTGATAACCTTGAGTATAAGCCTAGGATTAAAATAAATGTGTGTCACATTGAACATCTTCAGAATGGCTGTAAGTACTTCAGCTTCCTGCGTCTTAACAAAATGCTCCCTTCAGTGTGGTTTTCTCAGTCCTTCCAAACTTAGCCTGAGGTAAGAAACCTTTATCCTTTTCATCTACCAAACTAGTGTTTTAAGAGCAGCTTTTCCTTGCCTCTCTAGTGTAATTAATGAGAGAAAATAGCACAAAGTTTGGCATAGTTGCTCTGTAAATGTTTGTTAACTCTAAACCTTAGTTTCTTTGGCATCTAAATGGGAATTGCAAAGTCTGCCTCTCCTTGGCAGTGATGTGATAAGGCTAATATGATATCTGCATGTAGAAAGCATTCCTTAAAAAGCTAAAAGAAGGCTGAACAGGAATGAAGTCTACAGGCTTGGAGCCAAAATGTGTAAATTTGGATGTATTCCACCACTTGCTCACTGGGAAGACTTCAACAAGTTCTTCATTAACCTCTCAGTTCCTTGTTTCATTCTTTTTTTTTTTTTTTTTTTTTTTGGTTTGTAGAGAGTCAACAAAAGTAAAACAAACAGCAAAGTGAATGGCATTGAGTAAACACAGAAGCATGTTAAACATGGTAACTCCTGGTATACAGTACATACAATCCCTCAGACACAAGGCTTTGGATTATTAATAACTATTGCAGTAATGCATGGGAGCTTGTTTTACTGCTTTCAATTTCATTCTTCTGCTGATATCAGTTAGGAAAGGAAACAGTGGCCTGAGATCAAGGATGCTGTCAGAAAATTCTAAGTCCTGACCCATGCTCCCTTGGTCTGGGTCATGAGCTTACATGCTCCTTGTTTACAAATCAGGGCTGTGAGTCATCCAGGCCAGAGGCACTCTTTCCTCTAAACCTTCTGCTCTCTTGCTTGGCTGGAAGATGCTGTGGGGTTATCTGCTTTTGCTCAGTAATGATGGTAAGTCGAGATTTTCTGCTGCTAAAAATATGTGACTAGAGATTCAAGGTGAGCTGGAAGCATTGATTTTCAACTTGAACAAAGATAAAAGGGAAGAAAAATGCTATTCAAGGACCTCTGTGCTTAGACTTTGAGGGAGTAGGAAGTAGGAGAATGGAAGTTTTATTTATAATAACGTAAAAGGTATTTGCAATCCACTGACAACTCTAACTAGCTACTCGACTACTATTAATACAGATCCACCAGAATTCACATTTGGAAAGCAGAGTATGGGATTTCTCTGTATAATAGAAAATTCCTGTTGCATCATCAAGGGTTAATCATTCCTTAATTTGGTCATTCTGTTTCTGTGTCTTTCCCAATGGATTCTGGTTCATGGAGGTTACAGAGGCACGAGTTCCCAAATCATTTAGAACCATTTCCTTAAGATGATTTGATGAGTCATTACTTCTGAGCTAGAAGTATAATAGGAAATATTTTTTCTGGACAATCACTGCAGCGGTAATATACAGGTAGAACATGTTGCTCAGAATTGTGTGTTATACAGTATATTTGCAGGACATTTTGTTAAAGGATAAGGATTGCAGTGATTTAGGAAATGACACCAAGAAAAGGTCACAGTGCTTGACATAGTTAGTGGATAAAAAGTGAACATGAAGGGAAATATGTATGATCTATATGGAAATAATCGTAATAATTTACCAGCATTGAGAATCAACACCAATTGATTATTTTGGTCAGGCAATAAGCCAGATGCTTTCCATAACTCATTTCATGTAATCCCTACAACTCATTTCTTATAATCCCTACATGGAGAAGGGGAGGCCTAGCTCCATTTTATTCATGAGGATATTGAGGCTCAAAAGGATTAGATAGCTTGCCTAGAATCACACAGAAGAAGGAAATGAAGAAGGAAGGATCAGAACAGCTGACCTAAGCTAATGTTCCATGTACTATGACAGTAACACCCCCCTCTCACTCCAGAAAAAGTCAGAGCTTCAGTTTAGAACACAGCATTGTGCAGTGTTTCCAGGTGGGGTCCCTGAATCTGCATCTTCAGAATCACTGACCCAGGGCCTGGGGCGATGGCTTCATTGACATGTTTGCCATGCAAATACAAAGATACATGTTCAATTCCCAGCAATTGTGTAAAAGCCAAGATTGATATCATTGCCTTGATTCCAGACCTTGGAAAGCAGAAGAGGATGCCTGGGGGATTGCTGGCCAGGCAGCCTTGCTAAATTAGCAATCTCCAGGTTCAACAGGAAAGTCTATATCAAAAACCAAGATGAAAAGCAACAGAGAAAAACATCTGACACTGACCACTCGCCACCATATTTGTGTGTACACATGTGCAGAGAGAGGAAGATGAAGAAGGAGGAAGAGAAAAGGAGAAGAGGAGAATGAAAATTGGACTACTCCTGCCCCAGAATTCAAATCAGAAACTCTACAGGTATGCCCCAGAAATTTTGTGTCTTAAAGAGTCTCCTGTGTGATTGTGCTTCTACTGTGGTTTCTGTGGTCAGTGGAGAAATTGAGCCACACAGAGGCAAATTAAATTGCCCATAGCCTGAGACCTGAAGCAGGTGTCAAATTGAGGTTTGTCGTTCTCTAAATACTTGATATTGCATGAGGTTGTTTCCCAAATAGAATAAATTCCTTAGAGCCCAAGCTGTCAGTGAAAACACTTAACTTGTAGTCAGAAGTAAAGTTCTGAAATCTAACAGCATCCTTCATTTGCGTAGCTGTGTTTCTTAAATACTTTATTAATCTTTTGCTTACAGTTTCTCATCTTCTCAATGTCTATTCAGGCTGGTATAGTAACTGCAAAGAAACCGTCTGACCTGTGTTTTTCCATGGTGCCAGCAGAAAATAGATCCTCAACAAATAGTGAATTTGTCATTGGTATTAATACCCATTCTTTCTTTCTCTGTCTCTGAAAGTAGCAGTGAATATCTAATTGAGTGCCAGGAGCACAGTAGGTATGCAATAAATGCTTATTCCTTTCAGGTCTTTGTAGAAACTCCTTTTATCCCTGGTGGCAGACTAAGTCCCTCCAAAACAGGTCTTTTTCGCCTTCTAGATTTTTCTCCCTGCAGCCAACTCCCTTAAAGTCAAGCAATGAATACGAATCTTGGGGATATAAATTCCAAAGCTATTGTAATGGATAGAGTAAGATTCAGTCAACTTTAGTATTAAACTCTTAATAAGATCCACTGCATAACAGAGTAACCTTACAGCCTTTTCTTCTAAAAATTCCAGTTATTAACTATTCTCCCTGAAGATCCTGCCTCTCCCCTTCATAACCCATGTCTGAGTCACCCCAGATTTTACTTCCACAGGAGCTCTGGATAGTCACTGCTTCCTATTTGGCAAAATAGAGATTTAATAAGATGCTTAATTATTTTTGAGCCCACAAAAATATTTTGCTGACTTCTGTAATTGCCTTTTCCATTTTGCTAGAAAATTGAATGCTGAGAAGCATGTGAACTTGTCACATCAGAACACCGCCTGGAAAATCAACAGACTCAACACTAAAGGCAGTGGATCCTTTTGCAATCATCCCTTATACCTCAAGTCTGAGCAACAGCCTTTGAAGAACCCAGCTGGAGGAAATAATTCTATGTATCCTTAATTTGATTGGTAATGAAGGAGGGAATGAATGCATGTAAAGCTATATAGGCTGGTCCTACATAAGGACTGAAAAACTGCAAATATGTGATCTGGTCAAATAACCTCCAGTGCTTCTCTTAAATTTTCATTCATCTGTTATATATCTGTTGCTGAACTGAGAATTATATTATGTACACTGTTATTGAGTGGTGTAAAAGATAATAAAAATAAGTGATGGCTGGCACCTAATAGATGTTTGATAAAGAAGAGACTTCTCTTTCTCTAAACAAATATTCTAGAGAAACTGTTGTTAGTATATAAGAACCAAAGCCAAGCAAAGCAAAAGGTAATGAGACATTAATGTCCTCAGATTGGCTAAGAAGACATCAAGATCAAAATAATTAAAGTGAAGATGTCCTGGGCCTTCATCCATTCTTATCATCTGCTCTCTATCACAGTTCTCCTGCAGCATCTCTATATGATTTGTCCCCTACCAGAGGAAGATAGCACCTCTGCCACATTGTTTCCATGAATCACATAGCTGCTAATCCCTGCCTTGTCTCCTTGAAACACTGCCTTGCATTTTATATGATGCTGTGCTCTCTTTACAAATCTTTTAGTTGCTTAGTTACTGGCCTAATATTGGTAATACCTTCTGCATGTGTATTTACCCAGTTCTTCTTTGCAGAGTGGAAGGTTTGCAAAACAATTTTGGGCCTGTGTCTGCTCCACCCCTGCTCCTCTCTGCTTTGTCTTCCTTTCATTCATTAAGTATGCCAGGCTTTTATTCTTCCATTTTTCTAATACCCTATAACCCATACTTACAGGTGGAATTGTCATTTGTCATGAACCTCATACTCATTTCTAAGTGTTAGGTTCATTAACTTTTGATGTTTTAACACATGTCTTGATAAGCCCTATGATAATTCCAGAGACATGTGGACTCTATGGAAGTGTCCATAATTAGAAGCTTGGAAGCTTACAGTCTTGGTAGCCTCACAAATAATATTCTTAAAGATTTTAATTTTGTTCCCTAAAAAGTAACCTGATCATTATTTGAAAATTGATTCTTCATCACCAGAGGCTAGAGAAAGTGGAGAGGATGGTGAGATAATGGGAAAGGTTGATCAACAGGTGCTGATGTGTAGTCCCATGGAAATAGGAAGATTTGATGAATTGCCACATATTAGGTAAGCACAGATATTGGCAGTGTATAGAGTGTTCAAAAGCTAGAAGGAAGGATTAGGAATTTTTTAAAACCATAAATAAACACTAAACAACAAGTAATGGGGGAGATAAAAAATGTTTAGCTTGCTATAAACATTACATGGTGTATAAATGTAGGGAAATATCACCTATTTTCGCCTAAATATGCATAATACTTATATATTACAGATTAATTAAAAGACATAAATATAAATAACAAAATATAATGAAAGAAAAGCAAGGAATTAAGTGAAAATAATTGAAAAAAATGAAAAAATTAATATACATTATAAAGCAACACCTAAAGCAAGCATTTGAATGTCATAGATTTCTTTTAAATATTTTGTGCACAGTTAATTACAATATAATTTTCTAGAATATGATAGTATTTATTTGAAATTCCTTATTCTGAAACCTTGAATGCATTTGGTCCATGTGTGTTTTTCTTTTTTACCTCCTTGTTATGAACATATTCTCAATGACTACTTTCTATTCTCAGTCAAAGGCATCAGCTTTTCTTGCCATTTTCTCAGTGTTTTTCTTCCAGATTTTGATTTTCAGTTTCTTTCTATCATATGTGATTTTCTATTAGGCCACTGTCCCCATGCTGTTCCTTTTGAGCAGGAGACAATAGATCCTGGAGAGAATATAAAAATATAATTAGCACTTTGCATCAGGGAAAAGAAATGAAATTCTGCTTTGATGCCATCTTCAGAGTGGACATAACCTGTTGGCTTACCCTGCATGATATATCCACAATCTAGAGCCCTCTCAGACATCACTTTCCCAGGGCACAGCATTTATCTCCATCTCTCACCTGTGATATTGCATCACCTTCCTGATTTCTACTTGCTGGGTCTTTGTTTTTCTCTTTCTTGTTCTCCTAATGCACACCAGGACCTGAGGTTATAAATTTCTTTCATTATTAGGTAAACCGATCCTCATATACTGAAATACATAAATACTATTTAGTTTACCACTGAATTCTGTAGTCTGACCAGGATCCTGCTGTGAAGTAAGCATTCAATAAATATTGAGAAAATGAGATAATAAGTAAAAGATTCTAAGAAATCTTGTTACAATAACAACAGAAAATTCACGTAACTTTCTGGTTAGTGAGTTATCTACTCTTTTCTCACTCAATGCCTGTGTATATGCTTTTGATCTTTCAGACAGAAATTGTTGGCCAGGTAGGTGAAAGGTCAGTTAAAAAACTTGTGGCCCTGTGGCCCTAAGTCCACTTGAATTGAGAAATTATCTGTGAATGCTTTGTATAATAAATGTGGTCTTAATAGTGTCACATCGACATCAGGTTCCAAGTGTTATGAAAAAGACAACACCTACTTTCTTTCCCTAGGCACACTGAGCTGCTGTAAAGAACTGATTGCCCTGAAAAATGCCATGCTGTAAATGGTACCCATATGTCTTCTAATCTGTAGTTTCAGCCAGCTACCTATATCCCTATAACACTGGGAATTGAGCAAATATGTCTTGGACTTTCTGTACCAACCAACCCACCAGGTCTACACTCTTGAGTGACTTTTGTCAACATAGCAGAGCACAGGAAAACTTGCCATTGAGTCCTGCCCTGTTTCCTGACAAGTCTAGCCCCCAATGCAAATCATATAATGTAAAACAATGATTGCACCTTTGCCTCTTATTTTTATTAATTCTTTGAGAATTTCATACAGTACATTTTAGTAATACTCCCTGCTTATCCCCACTTCTCCCAGATCTACCCATTCTTTCATACTCCACTACCTACTCAACATTGTGTCTTACATTTTAAAGCTAGCAATTGCCATTTGTACTGCCCATATATTATTAGATATATGGCCTTCTACTGGAGTGTGGTCAATTCATGAGGTGCTTTACCCATAAAGAAAATTGACACTTCCTTTTCTAGCAGCTATCAATGGTCAATAGCTGAACGATCCCTCCCTGTGGACTGATTCTCATGATACCAGAGGTACTATGCAAACTTCCAAAGAGGGAGGCAACCAACAGTATTACACAGTTATGAAGCCTATGAACCACATCAATGACCAGCATGGACACTAACACTAAAGGTATACTTGTGGCACAAATGGATAAACTTGACCACAACCAACAACTTTTGAATAGGATTTAAGACCTGTTTAACAGGAAGAAGACCATGCTTGGTACTAGAAAACTAGCTAACTATTCATGCTAGTAAAATCGTAGTTATTGAAGAAGAGTCTACAACCTCTAATGTACTATACCAGCATGATCTCTATCAATAATATGTAAACATTTGTCCTTATATCCACAGATAAGTGTAGTCTTTACCCCTCATCAAGAAACATTTTTATTTGCAACTGTTGGAGGCCACTACAGAGAACCACAACCTATCAAAAGCAGAGTTGTGGAGTGTAGTATAGTACCACAAAACAGTCCCGTAACCAAGGCTCAGAGAACAAGGAGAAGAAGAGGCAGAAGGATTTCTAAGAGCCAGAAGATCAGGGAGTTTGCTGTGAGATTGTCTTCTAGTAACATCCAGCACTACACCCATAAAGTTAAACCAAAG
Source organism: Peromyscus aztecus (assembly GCA_902168405.1). Taxonomy (NCBI): domain Eukaryota; kingdom Metazoa; phylum Chordata; class Mammalia; order Rodentia; family Cricetidae; genus Peromyscus; species Peromyscus aztecus. The sequence continues at coordinate 14,206 of CABHPQ010152144.1, read as the reverse complement.
TACTGCCCATTTGTGAGCTAAACAAAGATAAGACCAATCAATGGGCATGCCAAAGTGAACTGGGAAAACCCCATGAGTCCTCAAACCTACACTAAGAGCTATAAAAGGCAACTGAGTAGGGCTGGGAGCAGAGGATGTGCTCTTCCCCATGGAGGAGTACACCAGTTGGTTTTCCTGACTGTTTTCCTGGGCCAAATAGTCAACCCAGAAACCCTACTATGAGTAACATTATATAGACTGAACAGTTTATATTTAGAAACACATGTGCAATATATAATTATACATATACATGTATGCATGCAATAACAGTGAAAAAGAAGACTATGAATTTGAAGGAAGGCAGGACAACTACACAGGAGGTTTTGGAGGGAAGAAAGGGAAGAGAGAAATGTAATTAAATTATAATCTCAAAAACAGAAAAGAAAAAAGAAGTAAAAGGAAGAAACCTGGCTTTCCTTCTCCCAGCAACTATCAACTGCTCCTTATCCAGGGATGGAACTTCTTGCCCACCACCACTTTCCACATTAAAATTTTAAGTCCTGAGCCTCATAAGGTCTTGTGCATGCTGTCTTAACAGCTGTGAGTTTATATGCAGAACTGTCCTGCTGTGTCTAGAAAACATTGTTGCCTTGTAGTCAGCCTATGGCTCTTCCAATCTTTCCTCCCCAAGTTCTGCAATGATCCATAAGCCTTGAGACCTGGTGTATGATATATATGTCAAACTTAAGGCTGAGCATTTTATGCCCTCAGTGTCTTATTCTCTGTACCTAGACCAGTTATGACTTTCTGTGTCAATTGCCATCTACTGTAAATAAAAGTTCTCTGAAGGGGGTTTAGCAATGCATGATTCTATGTGTATAATGATAAGTCATTAGGAGTTGGTTTACTTCTATGTCCTTTCAGTACAATAATACTAATAGGTTCTCTCACAGGTCCCAAGACCTATCTTGCCAAAGATACTCCAACTCTATAACTCTGCCTGGTGTGGGTTGATCACACCTTTGAAACAACTTCAGCCAACCTGAATTTGGGGCATTTTGTTATTCAACAACAGGTAATTGGAACACTGAAGAGACAAACTTATTTCTTTCCCCCAAGTAGAACAAATAATATCTGTAGAAGTTGTCCCAAGGGCACTTGCTTATATATAAAACTAAGATCAGATGGCATCCTTGGACTCTAATCTAAAGTGCTTTGAACAGGCATAGAGGTTTCTCTGTCACCCTGAATTTCTGCTCCTCCTTCTTCCACAGGGGCCATCCCTTTTAGACTAAACTGACATATATTGAAGACATTCTGGATATCAAGCCACAGGACTAGCAATGTTTACATACTCATTTCATTCAGTCTCTCCAGTCAGAGGAGTTCTCCAGTATCCTCGACTGTGTCGACAAGAGAAGAGGGATGTCATCAAGGCTATAAAATGAAAGACAAGTCCAGTCAGACTGTAAATTGACCAGAATATATTTCATTCTCCTGGCTGTGAGGCCTCAAGCTTTTGAATGAATATGTGCTTAACTATTTATAATTGACCTTTGCACAAAGGAACATGAAATTTTTATAGCCCAAAGCTTCATTTATTAACTTTACTGGAGTGTAAAATATTGCTGTTTGCCATAAATTTACAGCAGGACAAACAATATATATGCTAATTAGTAGTCGTGCCGTTGTCTGCACGCTGTTGTGATGGCTGGTCATTTCCAACAGGCAAAATAACAGAATGCAATTGACAAATGACAATTGAATCTCTTGATACTTGCTGTTCAAATGGTGGAGTCTGGAGTGGTGAATTAATGGTGTTCATTATAAGGAGTCCATTTTCTTTTCATTTCTTTTATAAATGAGTTCAGGTAACATGCTGAGTCCCTTCAAGAATAACCCAGGGGAACCTGCTGAGATCACCTACAAAACCCACAACTCAGCAGAATCCCTCCAGCTCTCACTCTGTGGTTCTCATGTTCCTCTTGGGGTTCAAACACTCACTGATGCTCCAGGCATGGATCTGACCCTGTAGATGCTCTGTATGTGTTTGACAGAGGACATTGAGCCTGTGGCTGTTGAATGCTAAGCAAGATAACTAATTTCACACAGAAAAGACAGAGGTAGAGGGAGGACCTAAGAAATGGTCTAAGTGAAAAATATGGCTGAGAAGACTCTCATTGTTCATTTTACCCTAATACAAAATGTGAAAACTGGAGCTCAGAGACATCACATACTATACTATGTCTTTCATAAAGTCCAGGTAGTCTAAGACAGTCTGCAACATTTTTTTTTTCATTCAGATCCTTGTTGTAATGAATATTTACTGAATTGCTACTTTTCAGTTGTAGGGTAAAGATAAAAATTTTTCACACCTAGCTCATGGGTACAAGTATAGAATGAGTGACATAGATGAGGTAGTTATAAAATTGCATACCAATAAAATATGGCTGGTGTTATGCATATTATGAGGTGATAAGACAAGATCTGGTCCAGGTAGGTTAAGAACCATATGTGACTTGAGTTAGAAATAAAAAAGAATTTATATAGGAAGAGTGTTAAGAAAGGAATGGTGCATGCAAAGGGCCTGTGAATGGAAATAGATGGATCTATTGTAAATGAAGGAAGGTTGCTATAGAAACACACAAGGCTCAAGAATCTGGTTTAGGAAGGGACGGGTGAGGTGGCTTCAGTTTCAATCTTTCTAAAATTTGTGAGTTTTAGTATTTCTCTTAATATGTGCAGAGTTCAAATATTCTATTCAAAGGATATGACAATGGCATGTATCAAACAGAACTTATTGTCTTTATTATAGTCTATTGATCTAATTCATTGCTCCCATGCAGACTCAACTGATAAAAAAACAAGAAGTGCAACCATCTATAGTTCTGCTTCTTTCTTATAAAACCCATTTCAGTTCTTGACTTATAAAGAATTCTTGAGATGTCTCTTGGCCATGTGAGATTCTTCCTCTGAGAATTCTCTGTTTAGCTCTGTAGCCCATTTTTTTAAAAAATTGGATTGTTTGTTATTTTGATATCTAGCTTCTTGAGTTCTTTATATATTCTGGATATCAGTCCTCTGTCTGATGTGGGGTTGGTGAAGATCTTTTCCCATTCTGTAGGCTGTCATTTTGTCTTATTTACTGTGTCCTTTGTCCTACAGAAGCTTCTCAGTTTCAAGAGGTCCCATTTATTAATTGTTGCTCTCAGTGTCCGTGCTACTGGTGTTATATTTAGGAAGGAGTCTCCTGTGCCAATGGATTCAAGACTACTTCCTAATTTCTCTTCTGTCAGGTTCAGTGTAACTAGATTTATATTGAGGTCTTTGATCTTGAGGTAAAACTTGAGTTTTGTACATGGCAATAGATATGGATCTATTTACAATCTTCTACATGTTGACATCCAGTTATGCCACCACCATTTGTTGAAGATGCTTTCTTTTTTCAATTGTACAATTTCGACTTCTTTGTCAAAAATCATGTGTTCATAGGCATGTGGGTTAATGTCAGGGTCTTCAAATCGAGTCCATTGGCCTACATGTTGGTTTTTATGCCAATACTAAGCTGTTTTTATTACTATAGCTCTATAGTAGAGCTTGAGGTCAGAGATGACCTCAACTTGGACTGCTAGTAATAGTGGAGAGGGTGCCTGAACTGAACTAGCTTGCTCCAGAGATTGATTAGTGAATACCCTAATTCACAGAGCTTTTCTCCAGCAACTGATGGAAGCAGATGCAGAGATCCACAGCCAGGCAACGGCCAGAGTTCCAGGAGTCCAGCAGGGGAGAGAAGAGGGATTCTATGAGCAAGTACATCAAGGTCATAATGGGGAAATCTGCAGAGACAACCAAACCAAACTAGTGGGAACACATGAAAGTTGCATCAATGGCTATGAAGCCTGCATGGGACTGGGTTGGGACCTCTATATGGTGAGACAGTTGTGTATTTTGACCTGCTTGAGGGAACCCCAGGCAGTGGGATTAGAATTCATTCCTGGTATATGAGCAGGCTTTTTGGAGCCCACTACCTATAATGGAACACCTCTGGCATCCTTGAGACAGGGGGAGGGGCTTGGACTTGCATCTACTTGATGTTCCTCCTCATGGGAGGCCTTGCCTTCTTGTAGGGGGAAGATGAGGGGGTGTTGGGACGGGGAGACGGGGGGGGGGAGGAGGGAAGAAGGAGATCTTTGATCGGTGTGTAAAATGAATGGAAAAATTTTCTTAATAAAAAAAATAACTCCTGAATAGTGTCAGCTTTAAAGAAAGCTATCTCTCCTACCATTACTTACAAAGTCCACAGAGAAAACCGGTTTTCTTTCTTCAGGTTATAGGGAACATCCCTTCCTTTCCTCATTTTGATAGAGTTCTGAAGATAGAAAACATATCAAAATATTCCAAAGCTACCTCTCTCCATATTTTTGAACTTATTAACTTTATTTCAGGAAGGAAATTTCCAGATTAATACTTCCCACCAATATATAAAATATAGCCATCTAAACTTTCCTAAATTTCTTTTTATTTCTCAATAAAAGAAAAAAATGAACTAGCTTATAGTCACAGCTATTTTTTTCTTTTTGCTTTCAATTCAAATACAATGACCAGTGGTGCAGCAACCATCTTATGATGGTTATTTAGCAAATATTAGGAAAAAATAATTATTCATGCATAAGCAGACATTAATCTTGACGTTTTGTGGCTAAAATATTTTGCCCTAACAATATAACTTTATTTAATGTAAATTAATAATCTAATAGATACTCTAATTAGGATTTCTTCTATGTGCATTGAAACAAGCCTCAAGTGACAGTTTCAAGCATAGTAGCTATTATATAATAAAACACCTATCATAAAATAAGACCATCATATAACAACAAACTTACAAATATTTTCTTCCCAATTTAACTACTTCCTTTTAAGCAGAAATATTCTTCTTTATATTTTTCTGTCTTTCTTTTTAATTAGTGAACTAATTTATATGTGTGCTTGTGTGTGAAATGTACATACATAAATGTTCAGTGTGAATGCCCACATGTCCCACATGTGTATATTCATGTGCTTAGCATTTTGGTGGCTTCTTCTGTCTCTCTATACTTCGTTGCCTTGAGACAGGATCTCTCACTGAACTGGATGCTAATTCTTTCAGCTAAGCGGGTCTGGCTAGGCAGCTCTTGGTTTCTACCCAAGAATGCTAGTGTAGCAGGCAGGTACAGCCATGCCTGGCTATTAACATGTGTGTGAAGGTATCTAAAATTAGGCTTGAATTCTCACTAAGCCACCTTCACAGCCCTTCTTTGTTTGTTTTTTTCCATGTATATACAAATACTGTAGAGAAGTTACAGGGGAAGGAGTCAGGTGGGAAGAGGAGATACAGAAAGTCCTATTATAAGGTGAAGGGAAACACATATGCCATTAACAAGATGGTACCTTTGGATAGTTTTATGCTTCTTTTGAAAAATGAGAAATATGTGATAACTTCTGACTCAGTGTTCATCAAAAGACATCCCATGGATCACCAGTATGTGATTTACTACTAGGGCATGATAAATGAAATCTAAGTGCTAATCTCAGGGCTGGGGCAGAGTACCAATGACTGGTATTTCAAATACATTCCTATGGGACTGATGTTTAAGAACCATTGCCTAGCTCAGTTTTCCATGTTGCATCCTCTAGTTCAACAGAGACTGAATTCATGTTATGCCCGGTAGAGTGTGCAGACAATATAGCAAGCATGTTTTAAAATATTGTTTTAATTGACATTAGAAGATTAAGATTTAAAGCGCCTGTGCATCTGGAGTCCCAGAAGCTCCTGTAGTGGAGTTGAAGTTAGTGACAATTGTTGCACTGCATTATAGAAACCACCACCCTCTTCTGCTGGAGCTGTTCACAGTGTTGTCAAAATATACTCTGTACATATGTGTCAGTGCGGATGTGTTTGGACACACTCCTGCCAGAGTATAAATATATGCGTGGTCACATATGGATGTGCACGTGGTATGTGCATGCTCATGTGCTTAGAATACAATGCATGGCTAAATACTAAATGTATATTTTATACACCCACATATATTATCAATGCATCCTTTTCTGAGTATCTGTGCTTGCACACTCATATATGCATACACAAATAAATATACATGCCTCCCTCTTTGACAGTATTCAAGGTTGAGTTGTGAATAGGAAACAGCAGTCATCTTCATTAGAGATTCCTGATATATGAGGGAATCAAAGAAATTGGATTGTGTATAGAGGTTAGATATATGTTGAGAATTTCAAGTCATTTCTTGAAATACCTTATATTAAAACATTTCTTATGGCACAGAGAAGAGTAGGTGTCTGGTGTCAGCAATACAGATAGCACTCTGATGTTCTTGCAAAAGGCATATAACATTCATAGGCTTTTGTTTCTGCTTTTCTTCTTCAGTTTCATCTAGAGGATATTATTTATAATTTATCCATCACTTTTAAAAATATTAATTTTCCTTTTGTATTAGGTACTATATTCTTAAATTTAAGAGATATTCTCATGTATTATTATAACTATTATTTTGATGATGATGATGATGGTGATCATGGTGATGGGGATAGTGAGGAAGATGACAATGGTGAGAATGATTATGGTAATAGTGATGAAGATGATGATGTAGGTGAAGATGACACTAACATTTATTGTATCTTCACTTTGGCACATCACTTTCAACTGACTTTATATATATAGGTCATTTTACTTAAATTTCACAATAAACCTTGGTATGTACTACTACACTCCCTAGTGTAAGGTGACATGACTTAGACAAAGCAATTCAAAGTTGAGCCATTCTAAGGGACCACAGCAGAATATTGCTCAATAAGGAGCTATAGACTTAGAAGAGAGGTGAAAAGTACTTTGTGACTATTTTTGGAACTCTTTCCAAAACGTTGTGTGTGTAGAGAACAACATAGTAGGCAGCAGAATTAGATTTACGATTAAAACCATGAAGACAAATTTTAAAACTGGAATGAATCATAAAATCATCAGAATGGTAGTATTAAGTAATTTATGATGTAAAGAGATAAAGTGACTTGTCTATGGTGATGCATTGGCTACATAGTAGCAATGAAACTAGATCCTTGAGTCCTTTTTCCTGGGTCTAAATCTCTTTTTTAGTCCTATTTCTTCCTCTAATACCAAAAGAAAATGAAGAGTTTAAGGTTATCGTTTGGCCTCTGTTAACAATGGAATAAAAAAACCAGTGGAAATGTCCTCCACATAAACAAGAGTTATGATTGTCATTGTGATTGCTGAAGTTATATACTTGGTCCTTCTGATTCCTATCAGTTTGCAGCAACAACAGACAGACAAGAGGACACCAGCCTAAAACACCCTGGAGTGCTTTTCCCTAGGAAGTTATGACATGCAGTTCTCCTGGGCCAATTGCCTTTTTCTCCCAAAGTGCCCCTTCTTATAATTAAAAATTAAACCGTTTTTCAATGAAATAATTTCACTCATTCTTCTTACTCCCGCTCCACTGCCTGTGGCACCAGCTAAATTTCAAATTAAATAATTCAACTGCAATACATTTAAAATAGATCACATTTAGTGCCATGCTTCCAATTGGCTGCAAAATCAGGCCAATTGAACACAATCCCTGTGGTTGTCACCCACAAAGAGAGTAAAAGGTATGTGATTCCCTTAATGAAGGCTGGCTATGTATTGCTTCACTTTTCTCTCTTTCTCAGTCTGAGGAACAAAAATGTTTTTTTTTTTTTAATCCATTTTGTCTCTCCTGTGTCCCTTTGTTCTCCCCACTTGCTCTTTGATCATAAGCTTCCTTTTAAAAACAGAATTCTCCATGTTGCTGTGCTCTGCTTGCTTTCAACACCTGCTTACTTGCTAAGGCAAAGGGACACATTATAACTCTCCCCATGCCTTGCACACAGGGAGATAGCAGGCACTATGGATTAAGGGACTGTGCTGAGTCAAATGCTGTCTCTCTCTGGGGCTGTATGCTTTCATCTGGTTTAGGTTGCTAGGATCTCAGAATCACTACTTCATTTAATAGATGATAATGGTAGAGCAGCCCACTCTGCTAATGGTGCTTTCCTGGAAAGCCAGCATGGTAGCCAGGAGAGCTGAGGGAAAAGAGACTCTGTGGGGAAGAGGACATGGGTGTGGCAAATATTGGTATGAGTTTTGAGGTCATTTCACACCATTCTGGCACTCTGTTTCCTCAACTGAACATTTCTATGACTATATATCACTACATTTGTGTCTTCTCTTGGATTCTCCTTGCTCATAGAATCCTTCCCTTCTTTGACTCGACTCTTGGAGCTCAGCCTGATACTTGGCTGCGGATCTTTGCATCTGCTTCCATCAGTTACTGGATGAAGGCTCTATGATGACACTTAGGGTATTCACTCATCTGATTACTGGTGTAAGCCAGTTCAGGCACTCTATCCAAACATACTGGTGTTGCAGAAGAATTGCAGGGACACTAGACCAGGGTTACTAGTTAATAAGGACAGGTGAGTAGGACATCATTTTTAGGGAAAGAATTAGGAGGTGGATATTTTCCAGACAAATCAAGTATCCCATTTCCCTCCTGCAAATGGAAAATAATCTATTTCTTGTGTGTTTAGTACTCACCTTCTTCACAGGATGGATATTTACTTCTGTGGTTTGTGTACTCCCTTTTGTTTGTTAACAATTACTTTTCCACTTGATCCTAATCCCTATATAGTGCTGGAGATTAACCTCAAGGTTTTTATATTCTGGGTGAGCGCTCTATCCCTCCGCTACATCCTTCACTTATACTTCCTGACTCTGAAGAATCTTTAGTGAGCTTGACTCAGCTCCTGTCTATTCTAGCATCAAGCCGTGTACTACATTTATGTGCCACATTCCTTTTATCAGTCAGATCAGAAGGGTAATATGGGCCCATCTGGGAGTAGAATAGGTAATTTGTGGCCCAATGATGTCAGTATTGCCTATTTTCAAGACCCATATTTCAAAATATGTTATTGTTGTTCATAAATGTATGATGCCTGATCTTCATTGACATATTGATGTTTCTTTTCCTTCCTTTCTTCCTTCCTTCCTTCCTTCCTTCCTTCCTTCCTTCCTTCCTTTCTTTTTTCTTTCTTTCTCTTTTCTTTCTGCTTCTTCCTTCTTCTTCTCCTCCACCTCCACCCTCTTCCTTCCTCCTGCTCCTCCCTCCTCTTTGTCATCTTCCTCCTCCTCCACTTCTTCTTCTTGTTTCTTTGTGGTAGTTTGAGAGAAATTGCCCCCAAAGAGAATAGCAATATTAGGAAGAGGGGCTTTGTTGGAGTAGGTGCGACCTTGTTGGAGGAAGTGTATCACTGTGTGGGTAGAATTTCAAGTCTCCTATGCTCAAGCTATGCTCAGTGTGGCATACAGTTCATTTCCTGTTGCCTGAAAAATCAAGATGTAGACCTCTCAACTCCTTCTTGGGCATGATGTCTGCCTGCATGCTGCCATGTCCCACCATGAGGATAATGAATCAAACCTTTGAAACTGTGAGGTACCATCAATTAATTGTTTTTCTTTATAAGAGTTCCCTGACACAGTCATGGTGTCTCTTCATAATAATAGAAACACTAACTAAGACAGAAGTTAGTACCAGGGACTGGAGTATTGCTGTGATAGGCCTGACCATACTTTTGCTTTGAGGAATTTAGACTTTGGGAGTTAGGGTTAGGAAGACAGTGGGATGCTTTAATTGTTGCTTAATGGGTCATACTAGTAGGAACATGGAAGACAGTGGTGCTGAGGGTGATTTGAACTGTGGGGGTGGGGCTGGGTCAAGATGTTTGAGAGAAGAAGAATTTTAATATGTTGCCTAGAGATCATTATTGTGATATTTTGGTGAAGAATGTGGCTGCTTTTTGCCTTTGTCTAAAGAGTCTGCCTGAGGCTAAAGTGAAGAGATTTGGATTCATTACATTGGCAGATGAAATCTCAAAACAGCCTAATATGAACTCTGTTGTGGGATTATTATATTATAATATATTATATTCATTATAAATCTTCTCTGAAGAAGATTTATAATGAAAAGAAGCAAGCTGAACAAGGAAAACTACAAAATCTACATATTGGGAAAGTGGGGCACCAGGAAATGGAATGGAGCTAAGTCCTATGTTCAAGGAGATAAACAGATTAAGAAATGGAATAGAGGTTGTGATAACCTTAGGGTAAGATCCTACCTAGCTAAGTTTCCAACTTGTGAAAAAGGAATTTAAAAAAGCTTAGAGTTGGGTGTGGCAGTGTACACCTTTAATCCCAGCACTCCAGGGGCAGAGGCATGTAGATCTCTGAGTTTTCAGCCAACCTGGTCTACAGAGCAAGTTCCAGGACAGCTTAGCTTAGTCAGTGAACGTAACCATCAAAAACAGAAAGCACATGAAGGTGTTATTGAATGAGGGGGTCATGTTCCAGTCATAGCAAGCCATGTGGTTCTGGCTTTAGAGTCAAGGAAAATAGAAAGGGGTTATAGAATCTTTCCCCATGACTAAGGAAAGCCTCTGAGGCAAGGCATGTGTCAAGGGTGTCCCTGAATGGAGGTCCAGAGAGGCCATTGTGTGAAGCTGTGAGGTTGAAACTTGGGTTGCCTTGGAGACCCCAACATGTTGGATATGGCAGAACTGTGGGATATCTGCCAAGGAGAGTTGCTAATAGGGAGTGGAGCCAGTCCAAGAGAGAGAAGTGTGTTTCAGTCAACAAAGCTAAAAGAAGTTGGAGAGCTGAAGAGCATTTGGAATCATATATAGAGATACATACAGAGTTTGGAGTTTGCTTAGATGATTTTCAGTATTGCTTTGGTCCAGTATTTCCTCTCTATGCTCCCTTTCCCTACATTTTGGGGTGATAATGCATATCCTATGCCATTATATGTTGAAAGCATGTGATCTGCTTCTTTTACTTTGATTTTACCAGGCATTATGGTTAAGGGATTTCATGAATCTCAGAAGAGACTTTGGACTTTAGACTTTTAAATAAGTTTGAGACTTTTATATGTTATGGGGACTTCTGAATTTGGAGTGAATGAATTGTTACATTATGATATGACTGCAAACCTTTGAGGGGGCAGGGAGTGGAATGTGGTGGTTTGAAAAAAATGCCCCCCAAGGGGAATAGCAATAAAGGAGGCATGGCTTTGTTGGAGTAGGTATGGCCTTGTTGTAGGAAGTGTGTCACTGCTACTATTCTCAGTGTAGCACACAGTTCACTTCCTGTTGCATGTGAACACAGATGTAGATCTCTCAGCTCCTCCTCTAGCACTTCTCTATCTGCATGCTGCCATGTCCCACCATGAGGATAATAGACTAAACCTCTAAAACTATAAGCTACCCTCAATTAAATGTTTACCTTTATAAGAGTTGCAATGGTCATGGTGTCTCTTCACAGCAACAGAAAAACTAAGACCTTCATTGTCATCATTGTCCTTCCTCCTCCTCCTCCTCCTCCTCCTCCTCCTCCTCCTCCTCCTCCTCTTCTTCTTCTTCTTCTTCTTCTTCTTCTTCTTCTTCTTCTTCTTCTGTTTGTTTTTCAAGACAGGGTTTCTCTGTATACCTCTGACCATCCTAGAACTTACTCTCTAGATTTGTAGACCAGATTGGTCATCCTGAAACTAACAGAGGCCTTCATGCCTCTGCCTCCAAGTGCTGGGATTAAAGGTATGCACCACCACTGCCCCAAAATTGATGTGTTTCTTGAATCTTACTTCTCCCTACAATTTTAAAGTTATAATGGAAAAAATAGTATTATTTCTTGATCCTCTCCCAAATACACACCCCTATACATGCAGAGATCTGAGGACACATACTGTCTTAATTTGGTTTCTATTTCTGTGATAAACACCATGGCCAAGGGAGATGAAAAGGTTTATTTTATTTTAAAATACTCATGTCATACTCCATCCCTGAGAAAAGTCCAAGGAGGAACTCAATGCAGGAATTGGGATACAAGAACTGAAGTAGAGGCCAAAAGGGAATAATATACATTGACTTGCTAACAACGCTTGCTTACCTTACTCTCTTATACAGCACAGGACCAACTGCCAAAGTGATAGCACAATGGATTTGTCTCCCACATCAATCCTGAATCAATAAAATGTTCCACATACTTGTCTACAAGTCTATATGGTTGAGACATGTTTTCCTCTTCCCAGATGAGCCAAGCTTGTGTTAAGTTGACTGGAAAATAATTAGCTCATATACAAAATGCCATTACATAGAAGAGTTGGGTTGCTTGTTTGAAGCTTAAGCTTAAGCTTGAGACACTTAAGATGAGTGGAAGCGATTACAGGAAATCATCCCAACCACAAAACAATAGAGCAGAACTCTTTTGAGGTAGTGATTTCTCCATCCCATCACAGAGAGATGTTCAGTTGTGGTGCAACCACTTTGTACTTCTGGGCATTTGTTGCTTTGCATCCATGTAGAAATGGACAGTGTAGTTTTCGAGTATGTTGGGGAAGTCCCTGAATTCAGTTTTATAGGTGCAAGCCTGGTTCTTGCTTCCACAAGGGCCTCCTTAGAGACAAATGCCAGAATAGCCATGGTCTTTAATTAATGAATACATCTGCCATGTGAGACATTAGGTTAGTAGAAAGAATACATATTCATTAAGGGCTATTGTATGCCTTTTCTTATTATTGGTACATCTGATAGACACACACACACACACACACATACACACACAGAACCCATACACACACAAATACACATATGTTTTTGCAAGTACTCAACTAGGTCACTAATTTATTTTTCTTATGATAACACTCCTGAGGGGTCATCTGGATCACTCAGTGGGTAGAGGGGTGTTTATTGCTCAAGTCTAGTGACCTGAGTTTGATATTTGTAGACTGCAAAAAGATAGAATAAGCAAACTGACTTCACAAAGCTAAAGCTTGACTAACATACACACAAACACATGCCTACACACACACACACACCCACACACACACCATGGCTTCTGCTACCTACACAATAATAGTAAATTAAAAAAAAATCTGAAACAAAGTTTGTAGCAAATGAAAGAAAAAATGGAAAGCTAGCAAAAGGAAGCGTTTGTCTAGGTTTGAACAGCCTGCCATGTTAGTTCATTCAGAAGCAAGCAAAGGAGATGGAAGATTGTGCACTCTCCAGAGTGATTTGGAATCCTGAAATGTAGAAAGCATCTCTATTAAAGACTGAGGGGACTGTGGGAGACTGTCTTTGATATTTACATGTGATCACAAAATAGTTTCTTGTCAACCTACTTTCAATATTTCATGCTTGATTCTGGGTACCACTTACTGATAAATTCCTAGAGACTATCTTTTTGGCCTTTTATGAGTTCCGTACAGAAAGGGTTTAGAGATGAAGGGAGCCTATCAAACTCAAGACCTTGAGAGGTCTGGAGCTTGTTTAAGTTGCTGAGAAGGAAGCCATCTTCAATCCTGATTTTATTCTGCTCTTCAATGCCACAAAGGTTGCATTGTGTGAGTATTAAATTCACTCATGAATTTTCTAACTTTTTACTTTTTAAGTTAAATATTAATCAGTAATACGAGAACACAGGACCACAGATAGTGATGAAAGGTTGGAAGCAGGCAGGTGGCAAGCCAATTTTCTCACAGCTTTTGCATCTGAGGTGTTAAAACTGCCGTACCTTTGTTTGCAGGCTGTATGTTAGATCTGTCAGGGATGAGGTGGGGTGCAAAGTAGCTTGAGAAAATGCACAGAAAGGAAATATCTTTCTCCTGCATAAGACTTAGTTAATTTCTTATTCTCATAGCTTACAGAATAGCAAGAAAGAGCCTAGATTAAACGGAGAGTTGGACAAGGTGATCATTGTCTATAGTGGCTTCTAGCCACTTTTATTCAGGACAATTTGTATTTCCTTCTGGAGGGCACCATGCTTCATTTGCATCAGTGTGAAGAAAGGCCAAGGATGGTAGAGTTGTTAGGCACCTCAGTTAGGGCTCTGGAACTTCTTAGTTCTATCAATCTCGACAATTCACTGGTCTCCGCTCATTAATTTTCATATTCATTAAGGGAGAAGGGTCATAATAATAGTGTTTCCTAACAGTTGAGCTGCCACATAGTTTTGTCTTTGCCCAGGCCAGCAGAGTCTGAGACATTGTGAGTTCCAGGCTACCAGATATTACATTGATATAGCATCTTTGAAAAGAGAGAGAGAGAGAGAGAGAGAGAGAGAGAGAGAGAGAGAGAGAGAGAGAGAGAG
>CABHPQ010152143.1:0-44267 GCA_902168405.1 Peromyscus aztecus | reverse complement strand
GAGACAGATATTGGGGTGAAAGCTGAAAGATCAGAGATACAGAACAAGCCTCCATGTTTTACCTCTATGAAATCCTCAGCCTCAAGAGAGTGAGTTGAGTTCCTGTTTCCTCACACCTTATATACCTTTTTTTCTGCCCTGCCATCTTACTTCCTAGGATTAAAGGCATGTGTGCTTCCCAAGGAAAGGCATTTCAAGTGTTGGGATTAAAGGTGTGAGCTACCTTGCCAAGCTCTGTTCCCAGTGTGACCTTGAATGGACAGAGAGCCACAGGGATCTCTGTCTTCCAAGTGATAGGATTAAGGGTCTGTCTAATCACTCTCTGGCCTCTATGTCTAATCTAGTGGCTGGCTCTGTCTTCTGATCCCCAGATAAGTTTTATTCATGTGCACAGTATATCACCACATTTCCCCTTTTTTGTCTAAAATGATAAAAGAAGGTAATAAATATATTTGGGTTAATTATTAAGTCCTAGAAAAGGTAGCTGTATCATTTGTTTTCCAGTCTCTTCATAATGGGAAAGTGTAGGGCTTGTCTCAAGTCCTTGCTCAAGTAGTCTGTGAGGCTAGATCATCTCAGCTAATCATTTCAAAATTGTCCTGAGCAGTTTGTAGTCCAAATCTGATCTTTGAATGGTGTTTGTCATTTTAGTGGTATTATCATTGTCCTGATGGAATCGTTGTGGAGCCCCATCATCTTTTTGGGGACTTCAAAGTTGCTGTTTGGTATGGTCATGGTTCACTGGAGAAAACATATAGAGACTCAAACCTGAAATCATGTAGAAGAAGCTAGGTGAAGCCTTTTTTCTAGAATTAGTTCTCTCTATGATCATGACAAAAGTTTAATATATATATTTATTAATCTTATAAATTTTGATATAAAATTCATACCTTAAGAAAAGTTTTAAAAAGTCAAACTAAAACCAAAGAATTATGAGATGTGGCAATAGAATAGTTTCTTAGTTTGCTTTCTCTTTCTGTCCTATATCAGGTGGCTCTTTGGACGTGGTACAGAGATTTTGGATTTTCTTTTAACAAGCATGCTTCTCTAAAAGAGAAGGAGAGAGCCATGTTCCAAATCCAAAGCCAGCTTTAATTTTTAATTAAATTGTGACTACATGAAGACCATTTGCATTATTTGTCTGTAGAGAACAGCAGAAATAAATATTTAAGACTTATGAAATTTTATCCTGTTATATATGTGATATACCAATAGGCCAATTTACTCTTTCTCTTGGGGTATTTTTTCTGGATGATTTATCTTTTTCTTCAGATGTTTCATCTGTCCAGTGTTCTTCAGATTCCTTAGCCTTCATTCTCCTGAAAGACAAAAACAAAAACACTTTTCCAACCCTAACTTTGGGGAGGTTCCCATTGTAGCTGATGTTTTCTCCAGTCCCGCTCAGCCAGCAGCCACTCAGACCCAATTAAACACAGAGAGACTTATATTACTTATGAACTGTTTGTCCATGGCAGGCTCCTTGATATCCAGTTCTTACATCTTAAATTAACCCATTTCTATAAATCTATACCTTGCCACATGGATTGTGGCTTACCAGTACTTTACATCTTACTTCTCATGGCAGCAGTGGCTGACAGCATCTCCTCACTTAGCCTTCTACCTCCTAGCATTCTCTCTCTCTTTGTCCCTCCTATACTTCCTGCCTGGCTACTGTCGAATCAGCACTTTATTTATCATTCAATCATAGCAACACATTTTTACAGCATACAGGACATCCACACCACCATTTGGAAAGCTATATCTGATTAAATGAAAAGCATTTGATAGTGGTATAAGTTAGTATAAATTGAATGATCATGCTGGTTGATGAACTATCACCTCTTCTAGTTAAGAAGTTTCTCTTGTTCCAATAGAACCTTTATCAATTTTGAAGGTATCCATAGCTTTTCTTCTCCTGTAGAAACAAAGGCAAAACCTCAACCTAACATAATACATACCCTGTTTTCCATTCTGAGGTCAGCACATCTTTAAAGTATATAGGCTGATGTAATTCTGTAGATATTTCAGTTATTCAATGTCTCTTCACAACTGTTGTTCCTTTCTCATTAGCATTGATAAAATTCAAAGTTAATAGAGTATTAGGTAATCTATTTCTAGGGGTTTTTATTATCTCTTTCTGTTTATTTATCATATTCTTTAGAGTTCAATTTGATCTTTCTGTGACTGCTTGCCCTGTAGGATTATGTGACATAACTGAAATATGCTTTATATCATAATAAGCAAGAAACTGTTTCATTTTACCAGAGACATATGCTGGAGCATTGTCAATTTTAATTTGAGCAGGTATACCCATGATGGCCCTAACTTCTAGCAAATCCATGATTATGGAATCAGTCTTTTCTGAATTCAGAGTAGTTGTCCACTTAAATCTTGAATAGGTATCAATGGTGTTGTGTACATATTTCAATTTTCTAAATTCTACAAAATGAAACACATCCATCTGCCAGATTTCACTCCTCTGAGTGCCCTTTGGGTTACATCCTGCTGGTAGTGGAGTTTGATTGTAAAAAGAATAAGTAGGACATTTCCTTACAATTTCCTTGACTTTTTGCCAGGTTATGGAAAAATCCATTTTTAAACCCTTACTATTGCCATGATGTATTTTATGAATGTCTGAGGCCTCTAGCACATTTCCTATCAACAGTTGATCAATCTCACCATTTCCTTGTGCTAGAGGGCCTGGCACACCCATATAGAATTGGATGTGAGTTATATATAAGGGATGATTCCTATTCCTAATTATATCTTGTAACTGAATAAATAATGAAGTCAATTCTGACTCTTCAGGGATAAATTCTGCAGTTTCAATATGTAATACCACTCTTTCAGCATACTGAGATTCAGTTACTATATTGAGAGCTTCTGAAAAATCCATTAATACCATCAGAATGGCATATAATTCTGATATTTGGACTGAATTATAAGGATTTTGTACCACTTTACTTATATTTTCTGATTTGTAACCTGCCTTTCCTTGTTTGTTTGTATCTGTATGAAATGTAGAGGCTTCAAATATTGGTGTTTCACATACAATGTGAGGCAAGATCCAGTTAGCTCTCTTTATAAGTTTAATTCTATTGCTTTTGGGATATTTGTTGTTATCCGCTCCCAAAAAATTACTGCAAGTGCTTTGTCAAGGTTCACTTTCTGCCCATAATTTGTCAATTTTATGATTAGTTAAAGGTACTACAATTTCTGCTGGATCTATTCCTGCTAATTGACAAAGTCTCAATTTTCCTTTCCAAATCAAGTCAGAGATTTTTTCCACATAAGTTTTTAATTTTTTGCTCTGTTTATTTTGTAGAAATACCCATTCTAATATAATATCTTCCCTCTGCATTATTCCTGTAAGAGAATGCCGAGAAGATAAAATAACCTGAATGCAATCAAGCTTTGGATCCAAACATGTGCATCCTGTATCCTGTATTTTCTTCTCCACCAAAGCCAATTCTTTCTCAGCTTCAGCTGATAATTCTTTTGGACCATTTAAGTCCTTGTCACCTTCTAAGGTTTTGAACACATTACTCAGTTCATCATTTTTTACCCCAATGGCAGTCTGTACATAGGAAATGTTTCTGAAAAAATCTTTGAAAGTCATTAAGAGCCTGTAATTGATCTCTCCTAATTTGCACCCTTTAGGGTCTAATTTTTTGTAGACATATTTTATATCCTAAATAATTAATAGAATCTTCTCTTTATATATTTTCAGGAGTAATTTGTAATCCCCAACAAGGCAAATTTTTCTTTACTTTTTCAAACATTCTTCTAATATGTCTGCATTTGAATCAGCTAGTAAAATATCATTCATGTAATAATAAATTATAGATTTAGGAAATTGTTTGCGTATTATTTCCAATGACTGCTGTACAAATTATTGGCACAGGGTTGGGCTATTTAGCATTCCCTGTGGTAGAACCTTCCATTGATACCTCTTAAAAGGCTGGGAATTATTATAAGTAGGCACAGTGAAGGCAAATTTTTCTCAGTCTGTTTCTTGTAATGGTATTCAGAATAAACAGTCTTTTAAATCAATAACTTTAAGAGGCCATTTAGGTAACAAAGTAAGTAAAGAATTCCATATTGCAGAGAGCCCATTGGTGGAATTAGCTTGTTATTTGCTCTTACATCTATTACCATTCTCCACTTACCAGATTTTTTTTTTTTTTTTGGTTTTTTGAGACAGAGTTTCTCTGCATAGCTTTGCGCCTTTCCTGGATCTCACTTGGTAGCCCAGGCTGGCCTTGAACTCACAGAGATCCGCCTGGCTTTGCCTCCTGAGTACTGGGATTAAAGGTGTGCACCAACATGCCCAGCCAGATTTCTTTTTAATAACAAATACAGAAGAATTCCAAGGGCTGGTTGATTCTTCAATATGCTGAGCATTTAACTGCTCTTGTACCAGCTCTTCTAAAGCCTGAAGTTTCTCTGTTGTTAAAGGCCATTGCTGAACCCATACAGGCTTGTCTGTTAACCGTTTAAAAGGCAGGGCTGTTTGTGTCTTTGAAAATTCAGCAGATGAGTCTGTCAGACATGCTAAGCCTGTAGGCTGAAGATGGATGCACCAACGTTGCAGAGAAATCTTGGGTGACTGTCCAGGCAGCTAGCTGTTTCTGTCATTTTTCACATTTTTTTTGGAATTCACTTGCTTGGATTTCCTGCTTACTCATTTAACATTATTTCCTTCTCAGGTCTCTGAGGGAGTTGAAAATTAGATATAGTTATAGTTTTCCTTGTTAACAAATTCAGAGAAGAAGCTCATTAAGAGGTTTATAAGTATATAAATTTGAAAGACATCAAAAGATAGTCTTGAGTTGCTAACACAAGTTAGGATAGAAAATGAATTATGCACAACATTTTGGATTCACCAAGATAGGACAGATAGTGAAGTATTTTCTCTGCATTTGTCAAATGCAAATGGACTAGACATTGTTGATGTATTTGCCTGTATATGTTGTATAGACTTATTGTACTTATTGTATATAGTTTTTCTTAGATTAGTTTTAACCTTCTTTATTATTTTAGACAAAAAAAGAGGAAATGTGGTAATATATTGTGTACCCCAATAAAGCTTACCTGGGGATCAGAGGAGAGAGTCAGCCACTGAATTAAATGTAGAGGTCAGGCAGTGGTGACATATACATTTAATCCTATCACTTGGGAGGCAGAGATCTGTCTGGATGTCGGTGAGTTCAAGGCTACACTGTGTTACATTAGAGAAACAGAACCAGGCAGTGGTGACTCATGATTTAATCCCAGGAAGTAATATGGCAGGACACAGAAAGGTATATAAGGCATGAGGAAACAGGAACTCCCTCTCTTGATGCTGAAGATTAAGCAGAGGTATGCTCGTGCTGGGTGTTCTGCTTCTCTGATCTTTCATCTTTCACTCCAATATCTGGTTCTGGGTTTTTTTCTTATAAGACCTTTTAAGCTTTGTGTTACAATTTTGTATCTTTATTTTTACCAAAATCTCTTCCTTTCTACTTTACATCATTGTCTCCCAAACATTTATAATCCTAAGCTTTAAGCAGTATGGTCTGATGTGATACCTGACACCATAAAGAGTCTGTAAAGTCTGAAGAGGTACGTCTGTCCTCCCAAGGCCCATGACTGTTCTCTTTCCCCCATTGTATGTAAAGGATTGCATCACATTCCTCAAGTATTGTAAAATCCATAGCTTGATAAGAAAACTCACTTTCAATGATATCATTGAACTTTTCAGCAGGGATATAAAAATAATGCCACCTTTCATTAAGATAAAAGTAAGATCAAATACTTACCTTGGTTGCTGAATATTTCTATCTGCTTCCAACTTGATTGGCTGAGTAATAATAAGTAAGGACAGGGGTGAAAACATATGGTCTTTGATATTTAATAAATGAATTAGTGGAGTCCCTTGCTTAAGCATATAAATTAATAAACATTAGATCCTTTACTTAATGAGGAATTTCCAAATAAATTATCAAAAAGACCATGGCATAAATTCAAAGGCATTTTCTGACCTTCTTATACTCTGGCCAGCATGAATTTTTAACAAGATGCTGTATCCGAAAGGTCTGCTAGAAACTGCTCATATGAAAACTGAACTTTAGAAAGGCAAACTATAAATATAACTAAAATAGGAAGAGAATGTTTAAATTAAAGGAGATTAAATTTGGAGAAAATTTTTATGGTTTCAATATTTTTATAAAATTTGAGTAAAGGATGATATGGGTATGTATTTCTATTAATAAGCATTATCTTAGATTTTATTTTAAAATGTTACAGCATAGGAAATAATGGAAATAAAACTGGTAGTATGTTTTAAAAGCTACAACAATCATAAATAATAATATAGTTTCCATAATCTTGCATGGAATATTATTGATTTTTAAAATGCTATATGAGAATAAAAATAAGAGCATATGGTAAAATGTCCACAGAGGTAAGTTAATACAGTTCAAAAATGTCTTTCTGTCTTTGATTATTTTATTACTATATTTTAAGTGAGTGAGTAAGATTGAAATAGTCAACAGGATAAATAGTCAACAGGATAAAAATTTTTTCCTAAGGTAAATGTAAAATTCAGAAAACTCAAAATTATAGATTTAACTTATTTTCTCATAAAATTATGTAGGTACACAATTTTGCAATTTTAATTAAAAATCATTGAATGTATTTTGATATTTTTAAATAATATATCAAATATTAAACTTGTATTTTCTGTTCTATACAGAAATGAACTTAAATGATTTCAAGTTAACCTGTTAATATAAAATATCTCTAGTATTATTCTAATGACCTACTTTCTAGATTTTCAACAAGTATAGTTGCTCTATTTATCGGTCTTTTATATTTCACTGAGTTCTGAACATTGTGTTTAAGAACTTTTTTCACTTTTTTCTCATAAAGAGAAAAAAGCAGTTATGAGTGGCTGTCCTCAAGCCTCAAATTTAAAAATATCATGTGCTTATGTTGTATATTAAAAGTTTTAATTTTAGATTTTATTAAACAAAAAGGTTTTACAAAAGTGATTCACTCTCCTCACACTACTCTGTACTTATGCCTGTTTTATATTAAGGGTTATTTAGAGTCAGGTGTCTTTGTACTGAAAATTTCTGGCAGGCCTGGATAAAAATGCAGAACCATGACAAAAAACTGTTATAAGATAAGGCACAAAATTAGGGCTTTGCTTAGGGATTTAAGGTCCAGCCCAAGACAGGTCCTTAAAAACAAGAGGTTATAACTAAGAATATTAGAATTCTTTGAATACTTGTTATTGAATCTGTAGTTCCCTGTTGTACAATGATATGAATTTTATATGTATGCATGCACAATATATATATATATATATATATATATATATATATATATATATAATTTATATGTATGGGTTTAATTATTGAAGCCCTTGTTTGCCCATCATGAGTGGAGCAAGAGCATAAAACAAAATCTGGCTAAGAGTCTAATTCTAGTTAACAAAAAGTGACTGGAAAATAGAGAGTACACATGTGTGGCTAGTTTTGTGGGACTATATGTTGTATGGTAATGATTATGAATATAGAAAGTAAAAGGAAAAATAACAACCAAAGCTATTGTGCATACACACACATGCCCACAAACACACACAATCAGCCAAGTCTTAACAGACAGCCAAGCCCTAACTTTGTGTCACGGCCAGGTGAAATAGTTGAAACCATTATGATATAGTAAGAAAAGTCATAAGAAAAAAAAGCCAAAGGTGTATGATGCTTCCTCAGGAAATATCCATCCAGAGTGCAGAAAGTGCAGTCAGAGCTATGCAGAGCCAACAAGGAATACCCTTTTTGCTTATTTCCCACTAAAATGCAGCCTGTGTTAACCATTCATGTGACTACTTCTAATGGAATTCACTTAATTGTGAGGTAATATTATTTTTGGTTTTCAAATGTTTCTCTTCCATTGCATGTGTACACCAGGAATATAAGTTTTTTAACTGAATTATTGTTTCTGTTACTCCTTGTATGGTTATGCACTGCAGTGACCCTGAGAGTAACAGGAGATGTCATTGGAATTACTAACAGACATCATTCTTCAAGTGGGCCTACATTTCCTCATTTGCTTAATATGGTTAAATTTCAGTTTCCCTAGATAGTTGCTTCCAGTAATTTTTAATGTAATCTTAATCATTAGCAGTGGGGAAAACAGACTTTATTATGTTATGCTATGTAGAATAGCATTGGATTATTTTTAACTTGCCTAAAATATATTTGCAAAACTAGAACATTTTATTTTTTCAACATTTTAAAATTGAAGACTACAATGTCAGACATTGTAATAACCAGGTCTACAACTTCTGAAAGTACTGAGATCTTCTTTCTTGCTTATTACAATTGAATACATAATTTTAAAATAAAATTATGTGTACATCCTTCTTAAAAAGAATAACATAACACTTCGCTGTATTTTATTATTTGTGTTTTGGTTTTCAATCTTTAATTTTGTCTTTGTTGCCAAAGTGGGTCTTAAATTCAGGAGGTCTATAGATCAGCCTTCATTTTCCTCATCAGTGTAGGAATTATTTATACAGCCCCACGCCAGGTCCCTCTCCCCCATTTTCAAAGCTACAAAAAGTGGTTGAAGACATTTGCATGTTATATTATCCTCACACTGAAACTCCTCTATCTCTCCACACATATCCCACCTATGGGGCACCCACTTGGAGTTCTCACAGAACTTAAAGAACCAGCCTGCCTCCATTTTAGGCTTAAAAGCCACCTTACAGTAAAGACAAACTAGGTTCACTCCTCTTTATGATTAAACCTCTGTTTCTTAGGATTGTTCTAGGCTTTAACTACAAAAGGATCTGTACTACCTGGTCCAGAAATGGTAATCATGTCTTTGTTTCAAAAAGTTGTTTATAACCAACTTGAAACAGCACCTTTGTTTCCAAAAGTTAAAGTGATCACCTAGGATCTGACAAGTTATGGTTACCTGTTGTTATCACTACCTTGTTATGCTCTCCTTATAACCATGTCTTTTGTTTCAGGAGGGACTAACTTGTTATACTTATGTTATGTTCCTGCAATCCCACCAAATTTTGCCTGACAAACCCACCTTTTGGAAAACCACTACCCTTAAACTGTAAAAGCCTTCCTCACATCCAAGGCTGACCTCTTGAACCCTGCCTTAGGGGAAGGCAGCCCATGTCCATGAATAAAAAAGTTTGCTCTAATTAATTGCTTGCTTTAATTAATTTTGCCATGATGATTTGAGTCAGTGGTCTTTCTCCTTCCATCTTTTGAATTAACATATTTTCCAGGGTTAACTATCCCTCCACCTCTTCCACAAATACCTCATCTGAGGTGTCACCACCTCTAGAGTCCTCAGTGTTCTTACTCTCCAACATAACTCTCTCTACTCTTCCATACCTAAGGACTGTAGTGCACTAACCTGGAGAATTCAGGTTCCTTCCCAGCACTAATGACAGCTGATTAGAAATATCTATTATCTCCTATTCTTTATTCCCTTTTTATTATGCATTTTCCAAGTCTTAAGGCCCCATCTCTGTAAGACATTATTTTTCTTACCACAAATGTCTTTTTTATCAGTCCTGCCTTTATATTTTTATACACTCTGATAGTCATATTTTATGGCAGATGTTTCTTCCTGTCTCTATTATATTCTAAAACTAAAAAAATAAGTAGATGTCAAGCCCCTACCCAACCCCATCTACACACACATACACACACACACACACACACACACACACACACACACACACACACTATTTTCTGCCTCTTAACCTCTCCTTCTCATTGCCTGTTCTTTTCAGAACTATTTCTTAAAAACTTACAACTTGTAACTTTTCAAAGACCTTTTCAATCCAATTTTCTCTCTGGCATTTCTTAACATTAGATTCAATACACTCAGTTGTGGTGACTTTGTCAAGGGCATTTTTAATTGATGATTTTCTTGGACTCACTGGTTGGTTGGATGGATGGGCACATGGGTGAATTGTAAGATAGGGTCTTAGTGTGTGTGTAGAATATTTTTCAATCAGACTGATCTCAAATTGCCCTCTGACATCAGTTTCCAGTGTAGTTGACACACCTGTACCTCTTACCTGGCTTGCTTAATCTTATATTGCATTTCATAATCTCTTTATAGATATCAACTTCCATTTGTATTAATATGTGAACGTTTCTTTTGTGTTTTCAATCTGTTATTTAGCACTTTAATTCAGCAAATATTTCAAAGATTTATTTTTATTTTTAATCATGTACATGAGTGTATCTCTGTGTGGGTATTCATAGGTGAGTGCAGTGTCTTCAGAAGACATGATAGGGAGAGTCCATAAGACCCCATGGAGTTGTAATTACAAGTGAGCCACCCCAGACCCAAAATAAGTACTTGAGCTTTGAATGTTCTGTCCTGTTGTTTTACTTTCTTTCCTGACTACTAATTCACAAGAATTTTATCACACATGGTATATTTTTATTTTAAAAGGAGTGAAGTAATGCTGTGAAGTAATGCTCTTGTATACTGTAAAGATTTGTCACTTGAACTGGTTTAATAAAATACCAATTGGCCCATAGCCAGGCAGGAAGTATAATAGGTAGGGTGACCAGACTAGAAGGAGGCTGGGAAGAGGGAAGACAGAGACAGAGTCGCCAGCCAGATACAGAGTAAGCAAGATGAGAATGCTATACTGAGAAAGGGAACCAAGTCACATGGTTTAGAATGACAAACCTAGATAAGAATTATGGGTTAAATGTAAGATCTAGTTAGTAATAAGCCCGAGGTATTGACTGAGCATTTATAAGTAATATTAAGCCTCTGAGTCAGTTATCTGGGAAGCGGCTGCCTGGGTATTTGGGAACAGGCAGGAAGAAGAGAAACTTCTGCCTACAGTAACTGTATAAATAATTGATTGAGATCTTTGGATTAGTTTACACTCATTTTGTTAAACATATCTGTTTTTTTTTTCTTTTTAACAATTCAGAGACATTTTAAAGTCTCTTCTCAGCTAAAGGGTTTCCGATGACATAGACATGGCTCTCAGTCTGTGTGAGGGCAATTTTATTTAAAACCTGTCAGATCTTGTTTGTTCTTATAACTTGAGGAAAAGCTGTTTTCCTATTTTTCATTTCACTAGACGTTTACCTTTCACAGCTTTGGTGTTTGTTTTAGCATCTCAATTCCAGACTCCAACTCCTTTGGGGATCATGAAAACATTACAACCAAAGTTAAATGTTCCTTGTGATTTCCAGATGAATGAAGTAGTTCATCTCTCTAGTGCCTTCCTGGGTTTTGAGGCTATGCCTGAAAATATCAAATCATGAGTGAGACATGAGGTTCATTAAATCCCATGAAGAGGATATTTCTAGAAGCTTGTAGGTGGGCACTACACACAAGTACTGCGTATCCCTAGACTCATCCTCAGTGAGCTTTCTTCAATGTTTCTGGAAGCATCTGGTCTCACTTGAGTGATGATGAATCATGTTTCTTTCCATAAGAAAATGCATTTTTACAAGAATACACAAAAGACTAAGATTGTGATCACTCAATTCCTGCAACTTGTGTTACAAAATATTCATGATTTCACTTTTGTTTGGATTCTACTCCAATAGAGAAAAATAAAAAGAATAGGACATCGAATATTTTCAAGGAATGTTTGTGCTTTGCCTGTGGATAATTTTCTTTGTATTGTGATTTTTGCTTTTATTTGCTTATAGTTAAGACACACTTAAAAGTGAAAAATTTATGAGAAACACAAGTACCTTAATAAGTATTGTTACATCAAGTGACGACATGAGATGAGTGCCCAAGAAAACAGACAATAAAGTGAAAGGATAGTTAAATTTTGATTTAGAGACTGGCAAAAGAAATAAATAACAATGATTTTCCAAAATATTTTAAGGAGTTTCTTTGACTAGAGATCAACATGGGCATATCAAATTTCTATCTGCATTTCTTTTGACATTCTGCCACTGAACCAGTGAATACAAGCTATTAAAGTTATGTATCCACAGACATTCCTACGCACAGATATGTGCATATCAGGCTTATGCATCAAATATAATTATTAAAATATACATGTACCCTGAATAATATAGGTTAAAGCTCATAAAGGCATAATATCATACATAGTAAACATGAGGACAATAGATCATAATTAGGGAGATATTTCCAAGGTTACATGCTTTTTTTGTTTAGTTCATAAATGTTTAGAAATTCATAATATTCCCAATGAGATAATGACTTCTCTCATAAGCCAGCATAATTGAAAAACCATTATGCCCTACACAGTTGAAGTTAATTTCTTACAATCAACTTGCTTCTGAAGGGCTTCAAGATCTTGCAGCTATCTCATACAATGTTTTAACTCGTCAAAAAACTATGAAGTATCTTGATTTGCTTAATGTTCATCTAATTCTCCAACCACACCTTTAACCAGTTCTCAGTGTACTGCAGGGATGATGCATTTGCTTTGTAAAACTTGCCACCTGGCATGCATTCCTCCCAGGCTGTGCATGCCATCTCCCCTTGTGTGCTTATTACTTTTTTCCTCACCAAATCCTGCTCATCTATCTCTTATCTTCTTCATAGACATGCCTTAGAAACTGTTACCAGATTCCCTGAGAGTATATTATACTTTCTTCCAGAGTAATGGCCTGCTTTTATTTTGAGCTATTTGGATAAATAGTTAACATTTATTGAGCCCTTGCCATGCTCCAGACACTGTAATAATTACTTGGTATTCATTATTTTATTTCACAGAATGTAAGGAAACAAGAAACTCAATGGTTTTATCAAAAAATACCACCAAATATAATTGGAAGACATCACTGATTGTTCATCACAATTCATTTAAGAAATTTTTGAAATTTATGTGTGAGAGTTAGAGTGGAGTGTGCTATTTAAGATCATTTTCACAGCAACTATATGAAGAAGTTCACAAATATACTTTTTAAAAGAAGGGAAAATAAATTAAGATTGTTAGTTTTCCCAAAATCCAAATGGAAACATTAGATTTTTAACACAAATAAGTTTCAACTTATCTTAATAACTATAGTAAAATTAAATTTGTAAAGAGGGGCTAGAGAGAGATCTCAGTGATTAAGAACACTTGTTGCTCCTGCAGAGAACCTGGGTTTGATTCCCAGGACACATCTATTGGCTTACAACGATCCATAAATCCAGTCCTAGGGATGTGCTTCCTTCTCCCAACTTCCGTGAGCACCAGCCATGCACATGGTACACAGGATACATGCAGCAAAATGCACACACATCGAAAAAGTAAATAAATCTTTTTAAAATACAAGGTTGTAAGAAAAACAGTTAAGACATTCCATTTGAGACTGAAGTGCCAATGCTCAGTATCAAAAATCATAACTCAACACACACTAAAAAACTAAATAACTAACTATTCTAATTTGTTGATTGGGTTACAAATAAGAAAAGCAACTATCTCTTATCCATCAAAGCTAGTACTTCTGCTACAACATATGATATTGAAAGGAACTAACTCAATTTTGTTTTATAAAATTCATTGACCTAATATCAATATCGGAAGATTTGAAACATTATAGTATAATAGAAGAAGCCAATGACCAGCCATGCTATTACAGAATACAAAACTTTCTAAGGATGGAACAATACTTCATTGTTTGTGTGTCTTTATATGTGTGTCTATCACATATTTTTACTCACTCACTCATTGATGGATACATAGATAAACCTATTCTATGTATTGGCTATTGTGAGTATCACTGCCATGAACATGGTTGTACAAATATTCTTATAACAATGGTTTCAGTTCCCACAAATAGGAATTAATGATAATGCTACATTTAATTTTTAAAAGAACTTTCATATATTTTCTATGATAATATTAATCATTTGTATTTTTTGACAATGATGTGCAAATGTTCCTGTTTCTCCACATTCTCCCTCTGGCTGTTCTCCTATCTTCTGCACATGTGAAGAATATTGGATATTCAAATGTGTTTCCTTGAAAAGCTGGACAATAAATCTTGCATCATGTACTTTCCTCTATGACAATAATTTACTGGTATGAAGAGCTTCAATTTTAAGCAGAGGCTTTAGCTCTGTGTGCACGGCACTCATCAAATATGATGAGATGTTTTTATGGCCATGCCAGTCATCAACTAGTCATTGTAAGGCTCAATGGCAGTAAGCTCACAGGCTTACAGGAAGAGTCTCAATTTGGAATAACCTGAAGGCTGTTAAGTGTCAAGCCAGACACAAAAAGTCATAAACCACATGGTGTCATTTGTTTAAATTCTAAAAGGATAATCTCATAGAAGTTAACTGTAAGATATATGGGAAAATATTGAATGCATGAATGAGCAAATGAAAGAGCAGCTGCAATCATGCTGTGTATACTCGGTCTCCTTCCCCTGTTAAGATAGAACAACTCTGATCACACTAAATAAACACAAAAGTATAACTGGTGTATAAATAATACACAAATGAAAACAGAAAAATAATTGACTGTCATTATTGATTTAAAAATTCATTTTAAAATATTTTAAATATAAAATGGCTTCATATACTGAATATATAATTTAATAAGGTTTTTGTTTTTATGTTTTTGTTTTATTTTTTGTTTTTGAGTGCTGTAGATTAAGATCAAACTCAAGGCTTTGAGTTTATTATACAAGCTCTGAGACAATGAGCTACAGTCCTGACCCATAATCTGATAATTTTTGACAAATACCAATACCTATGAAATTGTCCATGATCAAAAGAATATACATACGTGAATATACATACGTATTATCATTGTGCCAGCTGGTATTTATGTTAAACTATCACAAGCTAGTTATCCTAGAGGAGGAAATCTCAATGGAGAAATTACCTCCCTAAAATCAGACTATAGGCAAACCTATATCATATTTTCTTAACTAGTGATTGATATGTAAGGGTCAAGCTGTGGGTGATGTCATCTCTAAGCTGGGAGTCCTGGGTTCTATAAGAAAGCAGGCTGAGAAAGCCATGAGAAGCAAGACAGTAAGAAACATTCCTCTGGGGCCTTTGCGTGAGCTCCTGCCTCCAGTTTCCTGATTGTTTTGAGCTCCTGCCTTGGCTTCCCTCAATGGACTCAGACTCAGGATATCTAAGCCAAATAAACCCTTCCCTCCTCAAGTTGCTTTTGGTCATGGTGTTTCATCACAGCAAAAGTAACCCCAGGGCAATCCCTAATTCCTTCTGCATCTAGCTTACATTCTTTCTTATGCCCTGTATTTCTAGCAACCCATAACTAACTGTCCTCAGAGATTATTTTACATTTTCTAGAATTTTACATATAATGTGAGAATGGAATTTATGAGTTTTCTTTCCTGGTTCTCTCAGTAGAATCAATTTGAAGTTCTACTCTATTATGGTTTCAGGGATCAGCAAATGTGTTTTTGGGAGCACCCCAAAATAAACCTCCTAGACCTGATGGAACATAATTGGTATGACTTACATTGTTTCCTTTTTTAATAACCCTTACATTATATTTAAACATTATTGGCTTGTGTATTATACAAAACAGTCCACTGTCCAGGTTTACCCTACATTTGCAGTCAGCCTATTCTTTTGAAATCCATTCCTTTCACGAATGATTAGAATTCTATTTTGTGGGGAAAACACTTTTTTATCCTACACGTATTGTTGGATATTTGGTTTGGTTCCTGTTTGCCTATTATAAATAGAGCTGGTGTGAATATCCATGTGACAGTTTTTGTATTTATATTTATTTCAATTTTAGCACCATTTAGAATAAAACACCTGGCAGATATTTATATTTTTATAAACTGCCAAATTATTTTTCAAAAGTGTTTGGGTCATTTTTTTCTTTTAACCAATAGCATGCAAATTCTGGTGGTTCTACATTCTAGTCTGCAACTGATAAAATCAGCCTTCCAAAATTGTAAGTATTTGAATAGATATGAAGGGTCCACTCACTGAGATTTGAGTTCATATTTTCATACTGTCTAATGACATGTAACATTCTTAAGTGCTTATTTGCCATTTTCAAATCTTCCTCAGTGAGTAAAACAGTCTAATATTTTGCTTACTTTTTAAAATTGAGTTAATCGTTTTCTTACTGGTTTGGGGAATTTTATATATTATAGATGCCATATCTTTGTTAGGGAAATCTTTCATAGGAATAGATTATCTTTCCATTGTTGTCACATTATCTTTTGAAGATAGATATATACTTTTATTTATACTTCCAAAATGTCCCACTTCCTTTTCTATGCTTTGTGATTTTAATACCATTGCTTAAGAAATATTTTTCCATTCAAGCCACAAGAGGTTTCTTCAATAGTTTCCTTCAGAGTTGTGTATTTTGGTTGTATATTATCTATCATTAGACTTGACTCAAAATTTTGGTAAATGTTAGAAATTATAAAATATTCACAGCTTGAATATACTGGTGATAAAATTCTGTCTTTTCTAGAATAGAACAAATGTGAAGTTTTCCATTATCTTGTAACCAATTGTTCTAAATACAGAATTATAGTCAGCCTGCTTTTCCCAGTTTATTATTTGACTACTTCTGGCTTACATCATTTCAAAAAGACAAATAAAAACAAAGAAGTAGAAATAATTCCAAGATGCACAATGTCCATGGAATAAAAGTATGTCATTTCTCACAAAACTGAAGTAACCAAAAATATGTAATGTTCACCTCCAGCAATATTCTATTCATTACCTCTAGATAGTTTGTCATATTTATGTATATACTATTAAATAATTTGCTTTTATTAAATGTTGCTAATTTTAAAGGAATTCAAAGTAATTCCATATAGTTTGTGCCAGTTTTAAAAGCAAACATCTATTGGAGCTCATTGTGCTGGTTAGAGTTCGGTCAACTTGACATGACTCAGAATTGTAGAGAAAATACTTACATCAAACTGAACTATAGGAAGATAAATCTGTGGGGGTATTTTATTAATTAGTAATTGATGTAGGAGGGCCCAGACTACTATAAGCAGTACTACTTCTGGGCTGGTGGTCCTGAGTTGTATAAGAAAACAAACTTGGAAAGTTATGGAGAGCAGCATTCCTTCATAGTATCTGTTTCAATTCCTCCTACAGATTCCTTCTAGAATTCCTGCCTTGGGTTTCCTCAACGGTGAACAGTGATCAGGATATGTAGGCCAAATAAAGCCTTTCTTTCCTAAGTTGATTTTGTCAGATTTTTTATCACAGCAATAACTAGTAAATAAACTAATATGCTTATGTTATAAAAATACTCATCAGTTTAGGGGGCACAAGGTCTTTTTGCTTACAGATAAACACTAGAGAAAAAAGAAATGTTAAACACTCAGTATTGTCTCTCTAAAGGAAGACATATAACCTGTTATCTGTCCTGAAGGTTGGGAATGGATATGGTTAATAGTCTGGTGACCTTGTATTATTTGTATCACTGAGGCCACCTAGCTCCCTGACTCTTATGTTTATCTTAGTCACCCTCCCCAGCACCTTATCTTGAACACTGTTTCTCAAAATCCATCTTTATGGAAAATCCCACACATACTTTACAAAGAGTTTTAATGTAATTACATCTTAAGCTTTGTTTTGTACACACAGGATTGAATTAATTATCACCAGGAAACTTTTTCCAAATTGTGCTGTGCTTAAATATTCCCAAAATAAACTATTCAGGGTCAGATTCTCAAAGTTTGAACCAATACCAGCTACTGAATCATGTTGAACTGTGGTTTCTTCTTGCCGTGGGAGAATTGACTCTTTGCTGGTCATGGCATTTACAGAGCCCCCAACAATCAGTAATGAGAAATTACTTTGAAGGAGGAAGAAAAAATTTCTCTCAAAGTAACAGGAAAAGACAATTTCTAAGATGGATAAATAAGTGAGAAAAAAACCAAAGAGATGATTAAGTTAAATATGTTTTATTTATCTGAAATCATCATGTTCATTATGAATGAGACAAACTTCCCTATACATTTGCAACTCTTAAACAAAAGAGAACTGTGGAGTGATACAGTTCCCACAAATAAATCTGAGTTACATAGAAAAAAATCTTGCATGTTAATTGTGACCTTGGAGTGTCACAAAATGCTGCTTAGTTCCATGTAGCAGATCTCAAAAGTAACTTATCTAGGAAGGCTTCATAAGGATAATGTATGCTGTTGCTTTTCATATTTCCACCATGGTTCCAACAACAGGCAAGTAGGAAAGTTTAGTGCCAGGTACCACGTGCACTTTTTATTAGTGTTGGAAAGAATGTGGCCTCAGTTGACTCTTCTTCCATTACAATCCAAGGATGACTAGGGTAACACTGAAATTTAACCAAAGATTGGCAAAACCATGAGGAAGAGCTCCTGAAAGGAGGAGACATTCTTCTGATAAGTGAGTGCAGTATCCATTGCTTAGGATTGGTTAAGAAGTGTGAAGATGAGATGTGCCTACCATCAGGGAGATAACTTGTGTATTTACTGTGAAAGTTGCTGTTTCTTGAACTATTAACTCATACACATCATTTAAGAAAATTGTTTAAGGAAAATTAATCCACTTCTGTCTCCTATGCGCATCAGGGATAAATATATTAATGGTGTTATCATATTTGCTAGATTGCATGACTACTTGAATAGAAATGTACTCTGTCTTTTTCCAATGGCACAGACCTCCCTAGCTTACTTTTACAATGTGAAATGTTTCTCTCTCCTAAGCACAATGGAGGGTGACAAATAAACATGTGATTTGGCCAATGTCTGTCAAATTGCAAGAAATACAAGTAAACCACTGAGCACTACAAACATACATCACCAACTCCCACTTATCAAACTAACAAGCAAACAAAAGCCAGGCTCAGCTGACAATTGCAGCTTCAGTCTCTGTAATACATAGCAAGGCAGGTCCTATGTTTACTATCTAAACTTAAAAACATTCTGGAATTCCACCAAGCTGTGCTCATCAGAATTCATTTCAACTGCCAAGACATTCCATAAGTGTGGAAGAGATAAAACAGCAACACAGAAACATATGGGCCGAAGATAAAAGGGATCAGTGAGCAGGAAAATGTGTTTCTTAAAATCTGTTGCGGCCGTTGGTCTTCTCAGTTTTGTTGTTTATTTTGCATTGGATGCCCATAGCCAACACTGAAAATGTTTCCAGACACCAGCAAAGGATAAATCAACTCAGATCAAGAAGGGACACTTCAGTTAATAAAACAACAACCAGCAAACAGCAGTCTCAAAGAATGAAAGTCAAGTTCTTCAGTGTATTATAAAAAAAAAAAATGGTTATTTTGTTTGTGGGTAATGTAGGTATAACTTGATTAACTAGTCACAAAGGTAAGTTCTTTATTTCATATTTACTTTATTTGCAAACATATGGAGTTGTAAGTTTGTCTCATGGGTGATTCTAGGTCATGTCAAGTTGACAGTCAATATTTACCACTACTCTAGTAATCTTAAAAACCCTAGGAAAGAAAATACACCACTTTAAGATCTAATTCAATAGTTTAAACACTTCATTACAGAAGTTAAAAAAGACAAAACCATTCATTTTTCAAGCAAGATAAGTTCTTAACATAGAAATAATAAGATAAACCTCATTTTCAGTGAAATTATTTGAAAGTAGGAATTTATGCATCCAAATCAATGGCACAATAGGTACAAGAAACATTTACTGTATATAACATCTATACATCAAAACTATATTGCGGAATATTACTTTAAATATGTAAAGGTGTGTTACATTTTTATGCTGCATTTGTTTAACTATGTAAAGATGTGTTACATTTGTTTATACTGCATTTGTTTAATTATGTAAAGATGTGTTGCTCTTTTTACCTTGTCTGCCTAAGGCACCTAATAAAAGGCTCTAATAAAAAGCTGAATGGCCAGTAGCTAGACAGCAGAGGGATAGACAGGGCTGGTGGGCAGAGAGAGTAAGTAGGAGGAGGAATCTAGGCTCCAGAGAGGAGAGAGAGGAGAGAATGAGGGAGAACAAGGGGAAGATGCTTGGGGCCAGCCAGGCAGGCAGCCACCAGCCAGACAGACACAGAGTAGGACATACAGAATGAAAGAAAGGTAAAAAAAAAAAAAAAACCCTGAGACAAAATGTAGATGAAGAGAAACTGATTAATTTTAGTTATAAGAGCTAATGAGGCAAGCATAAGGCCTTCAATCAATATCCATTCAATGAGTAAATGAATGATTGAATGTGTTCAGTGCTAAGTGCAATAAGAAACATTTAAAACCAAATAACCAAGATATGCAGTCTGTCTCAGTTTATTTAGAATATTATAGAAAAACATCCAAATTTATGAACCATAAATAATTTTCACAATTTGAGTCTAGGAATATGAAGACCACAGTGCTGACACACTTGGAGTCTGCTGATGTCCATCCCTGGCTCATAGATGGCATCCTCTTGCCTTCTTTAGAAGAGTCCAAGCCTCAGCTCCCAGTTACACATGTGGTCATTGTGGCAGGAAACTAGAAATCACTGTTCTGTGTTCTGCATTCATAGGTTACATGATTTCAGGGCATTGCAAACAATGGCACTTGTAACTTACCATAGGTGTGCTCAGCCACAACATCATTATAAGTTGAGAAGCAGCTATATTTAAAACATATTTGTATTTCTATGCTTTTATCTCAGAGACTGAAAAGATCTAAAACCTTGGAAACTAAACATTGAAATAAAGTTTAGTGTTCAAAGCAGACATTCATTACAACTTTTTCCCCATGAATACTCTGCTATAATTCCTCTGGCACTTACATCTTGCAAATTTGGAATCATGCTGACTTTTTTAAAATGTGGAAGCTGTTCTTCCTGATTTATTGGCTATCTCAGTAAAGAATAGATGAGCTTGTATGTGGAACAAATTAGTCTTTATTCTTAATTTTATATTTTTCAGAATTTGAGCAGATTTTCAGGTTCCTGAGGGGTTATGCAATCGTATGTTAATATCCATAAAAGCAAAGGGTCATGCTGTACTCTATAAATGGATTTATTTACTCATTTAGCATTCAGAGAACACGTGTTCTTGTGTGTCAGGAAAAAAAAAGCTATAACTTTTTTTTTTAACAGAAAATTCAGTGTCCTCCCACTGACTCACTGACTGTCATAATTGATGTGATAAAGACACCAGGCCTGACCTTCAGCGTAGGCACATACATGGAGTTCTTCCAC
Source organism: Peromyscus aztecus (assembly GCA_902168405.1). Taxonomy (NCBI): domain Eukaryota; kingdom Metazoa; phylum Chordata; class Mammalia; order Rodentia; family Cricetidae; genus Peromyscus; species Peromyscus aztecus. The sequence goes on along the minus strand of CABHPQ010152143.1, from coordinate 23,102 downwards.
AGATTCACACTGAATGAGGTCAGAGCACAGCACATTTATTGCCATGGTAATGTGGTGATATGTTCATATCCCCACACATTTTAGATTTCCAAAATGCAAAAGGCAGAGTATTGCTCTATATCTACCTGTCAATCTGTCAAGTGGCTCAGGGCAGTAACAAACACATATGACCTAGATTTTCCAGCAGGCATTTTGGGTCTAGCTATTTGATATCTTTGGGGATGGCAGGCAGAGTAAATGAATGGTCAGATTGCTATTGAAAATTGAATTCATTATAATTTACTATTTATAGTATGACCTCAGTGTTAAAATTAGGTAAAGTAATGTGTAAATGCTGACATGGATCAAATTATTTAAGGGAATATTCCAAGTATTTCAATAGTCTCATGTATGACATTCCTATGACTAATTCAAGGGCTTTTTTTTACAAGTTAATAGCATTTTAATATTATTTTTTCTTGGTGTATACACTGTACAGTTATATCTGGTCATAAACTTAGTTGATGTAGGGGTTTTTAAGGTGTTTCTTTCCCAACCTTTCTACAATATTTTCAGTGTCTTATCCTTTTGCCCATAATATCTATATTTCTCGGTAGAATAGTCTCTAAGTATTTTTAGTAATAGCATATGCATGGAAAATTTGGGGAAAATATCACTTTACAGCCCTATAAATAAGTACAATTATTTTTTAAATTTAAAAACATATTGCATATTATTTCTTCTGTCAGACAACATGTAGGTGATATGTACTGTCTGTTGTAATCAACAGGAGCTGCTCAAAACAACAAGCACAAAGGAACAACCAAAATGTTCTTGAGGTGAAAACATCTTGAAAAGATTTAAAGACTCCATTGCAAGTACAGTGCATCCTACTGTGAGCATGTGAAGACCACAGGAACCTTGGGGAAAGGAGAGTTCTATGTCCACCTCGAATAGCTTCTGTTCCAGAGGCCAATGTACAATGCAAACACCATCCACTCTTATCCAAGCCAATGTGGCTTAGAGATGTACATTCTCTAAGAATCTTAGCAGTTATTTTCTTTAAGACTAATTATTTTCAATAGTGATTTAATCTTATATCAAGTCATTGTTCTTTGAAAGAATGTCTGTCAAATCTAAGCTGTTAGTTTTTATTGTCAACTGGACACAGCCTAAAGTCACCTGGGAAGAGCAAACCTCAAGTGAGGAATTGCCCAGGTTAGATTGGTCTGTGGCCATATCTGTAAGAGATTTTCTTGATGTGGGCGGGCCAGCCCACTGTGGGTGGGCCAGCCCACTGTGGGTGGTACTATCCCTAGGGAGTGGAGTTGGCTCTATAAGAAAGCAAGCTGAGCAGGACTAGGGAGTGAGCCAGTCAGCAGTGTTATTCAGTAAACAGTATTTATTCAGGGTTATTCTGGTTTCTGTTAGAGTTCCTTCTTGAATTCTTGCCCTGGCTTCCCTCTTTAGTAGAGTGTAACCCAGAAGTATAAGCTTTTCCCTTTCATCCTCTAAAGTTCTTTTATCCATGGTGTTTATCACATTAACAAAAAAAGCTAGGGCTGGAGAGATGGCTCAGAGGTTAAGAGCACTGACTGCTCTTCCAGAGGTCCTGAGTTCAATTCCCAGCAACCACATGGTGGCTCACAAACATCTGTAATTCAATCTGGTGCCCTCTTCTGGCATGTAGGCAGAACACTGCATAATAAATATAAATAAATAAATAAATAAATCTTAAAAAAAAAAAAAAAAAGCCGGGCGGTGGTGGCGCACGCCTTTAATCCCAGCACTCGGGAGGCAGAGCCAGGCGGATCTCTGTGAGTTCGAGGCCAGCCTGGGCTACCAAGTGAGTCCCAGGAGAGGCACAAAGCTACACAGAGAAACCCTGTCTCGAAAAACCAAAAAAAAAAAAAAAAAGCTAATTAGAATAGAAATATTCTTAATACCCCGTAAGTTTTAACCACTGGCAGAAATATAAATAAAATTTATTTTTCCATGTTTGTTTCTCTAACAGCGAGCCTTGGCTGTCAGACCAGTTATCAGTGTAAGGACCAGTAGAGTTTAAGTATTATTAAGAATGAAGACCATTTTGAATATCAGTATTTGTCTCCCAATTTTAATAACATTAATATAACAGCAAATTGAAGAGAAAGATCTAATTATTTTCCTTGGTATATGAAGAAATTGAGCTCAGGAAAGGTTTAGTCGGTCCCCAGGGATTTCAGTAAGGAAATAGTGGGCCTTGTTATTCCACATCACTGTTCTACCCGGAGTGCACATTCACTTTTCCTGGACATGGCACATAAAAATTTGTGAAAGCATGTGAAGGTGGCCTTCACAAATTGTATAAACTTGATTTCTCATTTTAACCTAATTTCCCATCGCCATTCACCTGCTTTGAGTGAGCAAAAACAAACCAAACAAAGCCCCTGTTTTGATTACTGGGTATAAAATTATTGAACTGAGTTTTAGTAAACGGACTTTAAAATAGTTGAAGAACATGTAAGGCTGAGTTTTTAAAATCACTCTGCTGCCAAAGTATCACAGCTATATGTGAAGTTGACCACATTTGGTTGTTGCTTGTTGCAGAAGACAATTTTGCTACAGAGTTGGGAAGAGTATACTATGCAATACATCATGTTACACAAGGCAAATAATTTGTGAGTGCAGGTCTTCGGATTTAATCAATTAAATAAGTGACAGCATGTATGTTATTGCCTCCCTTCCACGTACTGAAACTGTTTTGAAGATCTACGTATTTATAAGCATTTTGGGTTAAAAAACATCCAAGTAGCCCTTCCACAGAAACATGGGTTTGGTGGTTAGCAAATCATAAAAGTGTGTGTGTGTGTGTGTGTGTGTGTGTGTGTGTGTGTGTGTGTGTGTCTGTATGTACATGTGCCTCTGTGTGTGTGTGCCTGCATGAGTGTAGAGGTCAGAACACATGCTCAGGTCTTGGTCTTTGACTTCTACCATGTTTGAGACAGGATTTTGTTTGTTGTTGTTGCTTTCCTATACATTTACCAGACTAGTGCTCTGCAAGCTTTTTGGGGACTCTCCTGTTTTATCTTTCATCCTGTTGTATGAGCACTTAGGTTTGAGATGCTGCACTTGCTACTTGTCTCTTCCAGTGATAAAAATACATGGACAAAAGCAATTTAAAAAAGAAAAGCTTCATTTTTGGCTTATGGTTGCAGAGGGGTAGAGTTGATCATGGCAGGGAATGCATGGAAAAAGCCAGAGAAGGCATGGAGGCAGAAACAGATGTGGCTAATCACATGTCTATCCACATACAAGAAACAGGGAGTAAAATCAGGAAGTAGGACAATACAAGGCTGTACAACCTTAAAGCCCACAGCTGTTAGTCTTTCCTTCAGTAGGGCTCTACCTCCTAAAAGTTTCAAATCTCCCCAAATAGCAGCACCAACTGGGGACCAGATGTTCATACACATGTGTCTATGGGGAACATTTGTTGTTCAAACCTACTTACATAATGCTTCACCCTGCTTTTCCATGGGTTCTGGGGATCAAAAATCAGGTTCATACAATTGAATGCCAAGTATTTTACCCTCTGATCTGGATCCCCAGCCCTCTACATACTTATGTAAGTAGAAAATGCAAGTGAAGAAGAATGTTTATGATGTTTTATGTTAGAATACCTTTCTTCTTAAAATTCTGTGTTCAGATAAGTTCTCATGACCTTGCATTGGGCCAGGTGGATATGTATATGTTTGCTCATTTGCTCAGAAAACTGGTGGCATCATAAAGAAGCCAATGCTGTTAGGCAACAAGGGCAGTAAGAGTAGAAACTGAAGGAACACTGGGATAAATTTAGCATGCCTCATAGTATTTTAAAATAAATCAGATGAAAATAAGTCAATATCTAAAAATTGTAAGTGAACAAAAGGAAAACTGAGTTTAAATATGTATCATTCTGGTTGAAAATTACTTTGGTTTACAAGTTTGAAAAAATAATTTGTTTCCTAATTTATATCTGGATCAATCACACAGCCATGCGTTTGGCTCTTTCTTTACATCTCTTCAGGTTTTAGAATTTACTGGCTCTTTTTAAAAGCTGTCACATACTTGTGACATAACTTCCAATTGCATTTTTAAATTTTTTGTTTTTCCTGGAGTTATTAATATCTGGATGTTAGAGTCTTCCAAGCAAAAGAATTAACAGCATAGAGATCATGACCAAATCCAGCCCTGAAGCTTTCTTTTTTCTATTTTCTTCTGAATGCTTTACTGAAATGTATAGGTTTTCATCTCTTACACTTGTAGTTCTGATCCATTCTAAGCTTGTTTTTATATAATATAAGGCAAAGATCAAACTTCATTTCTTTTTCTTATAGCTTTCTGCATTCTTAAAATAGGAGTTAACGTTTCATTAAATATTTTCATAAACAATTTTGCATCTCTCGTCAAGGCTCCATCTGCTAGAATTTGCATGCTAAACTATCAGACAAAAAGTTTTCTTTAGTCTTCATTTCTTAGGTGAAAAAAAATCATCTTTTTAGAACTGAATCGTATTTTTATTTAGCAAATTATTCCTTTCTGCTTTTGTGTTGTTCATTGGATGGAGAATAAGCTACTGAGGCCAGAACTGACCCTCCTCTATCAGACTTGTGGTTTAACATGTACCCCTTGCCTCACACTGTAATTCTTATCTTTGCTCTGTCTCTGGTTTATATCATCAAAATAACAAAAACATGTCTAAGTCTTGCTCCTTGAAAGGGGACAAAACTACTCAGTCTCATCAAGGAAAACCTTTAGGTAAAAATCAGTTCACATTATATAGATGTTTATGTTTTTAAAAGACTTCAGTGGATTATATTACCAAGTGTCGTGTTGCTGAAATTAACATAATCATTATTGGAAGAATGTGATTTTCCTCCTTTTTAGCATTAAGATTTTAATAGATTTTATTGATGAATAAAAAGATTATACTAATGATACATAATCATTAAAATTATTATATTTAGAGAATTTTAATTCATTTTGATGCTTTGAAATCATTGAAATGTGGCTTTTACTTTCTAAGTAATCATTTTCTGTATTATGACTATCTTCCCCCCAATAAACATCTCATTACAAATAGATTTAGAAAATTATGGTACTTGGAATTCTATCATCACCTCATTCACTGGAATTCTGTAGAGCTCTCGCTTGACAGAATTTGGCTGATTGCTTAAATATCAGATGAAGTAAATGTAAAGTAAAATGCCATGCCACTAGTGAGATCACGTTAAACTCAGCATAAGAAAATGTATCCTAAAATGCAAAACTGATCACAAACCATAGGAATCATTTCTGAACATTGTTTTCTGGAGAAGTTCTGCATTGATTCAAAGAAGCGTATGTGGGTGAAGCCAGCCAGAAGATTAAGATATGCTGAGGCTAGGGGACTGGATCAGCGGAAGAGCACTCACTGCACAAATATGAGGTGTTTAGATCCCAACATCTATGTAACAAGTCATCCATGAACAGACATGACACTCAAGAGATGTACAAGACTTATAGTAGGACTTCTTATCACCACTGACACCTATGAACAAAGGTAGAAATTGGATCTCTAAGCTTCACTTTAACAAGAGAGACAATGATCTGAGAAGACAGGATTAATAATTCCAAAATTCGACCTTTCCTTTGTCTTCAGCTGACCAACTTTATAGGGAATGAGAATGAAGTTTATTTCTTTCTCTCTGCTCAGTCAGCCTCATCTCTGAGTTTCTAGTGCTAATAATTTTTTTCCTAATTATCTTCCACACTTTTCCTTTATTATCATCCTTCCCTGTGCAGCTGGATTTTCATACTCCCAGGCCGACTTAGCCTTGCATTCCTACCAAGGTGCCATGTTTTTGAAAGATTAACTCAGAACAAACAAACCTTTAGCAATTTTTATGTGTTATGTTATTCATGTTGTGTCAGTGAAGACACTGCTCTATGACATGAAGTAAAATATACCCTGTGTTCCAAAATATACAGGTGTCCCTTTCTGTCCCTCCTGTCTCCCTGTCACTATCCCTGTGTTATGATGACTTGGAATACTTCTGGTATATGCCCAGGAATGGTATACCTGGGTCATATAGTAGTTCTGTTTTTAGAATTTTGTGTACTCTCCATACTGATTTCCACTGACATTGGATATTTTTATAGTTTACCATAACTGAGTCATAAGCGTTCCTTGCCATTGTTTTCTTTTTCTTTTTTTTTTTTTTTTTGAGATAGGATTTCTCTGTATAGTTGGTGCCTGTCCTGGATCTCGCTCTGTAGGCCAGACTGGCCTCGAACTCACAGAGATCTGCCTGGCTCTGCCTCCCAAGTGCTGAGATTAAAGGCCTGCACTACTACCTCCCGGTGCCATTGTTTTCTTAAGGCTAATCATTCTGACTGGGGTGAGATAAAATCTCAAAGCAAATTAACTCTTTTTTTTTGATTTATTAAACTGTAAGTAGCAAGAAATCCGGCTAAGGAATGTTTCCAGCCACACACCTGTTCGTTCACACATGAATGCCCTGTTGAACTGAGATGGAAAACAGAACTTAGTTGAAAGGAGAGGGGAACAATGGAAATGAGAAGAAATAGCTGGTGGAGGAGCTAGCTGGTTTCACCAGCACTACTCACAAGCAGACTGATTCTGACTGGAGGCTCTGAAACTGATGTTTTGTTTGCTCCTGAGTTCTCTAATTTTCTTGAAGTTTTGATATTATGAACACCAAAGATCAGAGGATTGTATTCTCCAAATCCTTTTTCATCTAAACTCCAAATTACTCCTCTTCTTGGACTTCCTTGCTTTTTGCTTTGCATGATAATTGTTGAAGGCAGCACATTTTTGCCTTCAACCACTATATGCTGCTGAGTAAAAACTGTTGTGTCTAGCACAGGCATGCTGAGCCTCTGAGAGGAACTACTCACAGAATATTGCTACCTGGACACTCCCTGTTCAAGTCAGCCAGAATACATCTGCCACTAGCTTGCGCCTTTTCTGGGGTCTGTAGGCATAAGTCTCTCTCTTGTCTGCCTGTTCCCAAATACCCAGCAGCCACTTCCTAAATAATTGACTCAGATGCTTAATATTACTTAAAAATGGTCAACCAGTAGCTCAGAGTTATTACTAACTAGATCTTATATTTAAATTAACCCATAATTCTTAGCTATGTTTAGCCATGTGGCTTGGTACCTTTTCTCAGTTCGGCATCTCATCTTGCTTCCTCTGCATGTGGCTGGCGACTCCTGGCTCTGCTCTTTCTCTTCCCAGAATTTTCCTAGACTGTTTGCCCTGCCTATACTTCCTATTTGGTTACTAGCCAATCAGCATTTTATTAAACCAATCTGAATGACAATTTTTTACAGTGTACCAGAGCATCACCCCACAGCAGGGGTCCTTATGTTAGTTACTGCTGAAGGCTCTGTTGCTAATGTAGATGTCTATTGTCTGTTTTCATAGTTGATTTTATCTTATTTGCTTAACTCCCATACGCTATGCATTAACAATTGCTATTACTCTAACCATGATGTGCCCTGCATGAGACTATTCCTGTGTTCCTACTGCTGAGGTGGTGAGATGACTCAGTGGGTAACAGCTCATGTCTTCATTGTTCTTTTTGGCTAGATCCTGAATTAGCTATCACTGAGATTTTGGTTATGATTTCTTAAACCATACTATCCTTGTTTAAGGCTGCCATGATTAATAACTGACACAGATACATTGTCTCTGGAACATAAATAGTTCCTGCTTTATAATTTGTCCTGCCTTTCTTCCATAAAGCTTATAATTGACAGCAAACTTAGCTAATCACAGCTTTTTGAATGAACCATGTTGCTTTGTACCTTTGTGCATTTGGCAATGGACTAAGAATGTCCACCCTTTTACCTATTTATTTCCCTGACATTTTAAAACATATTTTCAAAGGATCTATTGAGAAAAAGAATAATTGCTTTGTGTGTTCCTAATAGCCTAAGACTACCTCCAACATTCAAAATCCCCAATCAAGCAAAGATCATCCTCCAAGCTTATCATTTTGCATTTCCTACAATCTGCTTCCCAGGCAGCTGAACACTTAAGATGGCAAGTGACATCTCTGCTATGGGGTTGGCCATCTTTGCTCATTTATATGCTAATTCAAATGGAAAGTAATATGATGTAATGATGATGATTATTCCAGAACATTGTGTTCCTAATACCTTTTTAATATGTAATTTAATATTGTAATTCAGGGACCAGCAGTAAAATTTGATGCCTTCTGTTGTTTTGTAAATCTGTTGATGATATGCTTAAGGAACCAGTGTCAGAAATTGGCTTCTCAGCTGAAGGGACAGTGAAGTCTTAAAATCTGTTCTGTCTAATTGCTCTTCTTAGTTATGCACATAAATGTTAGAAAAAGTGAAGTGACTATGTATAACAGTAAAAAGAAATGAACAATAAACAATGCAGTTCAATGTGTAATTCTGCCCATTCACACAGACCAGAGTGGTCAGTCATAAGTGAAAGGATCACTGATTATAAGCTTCCCTGAGACTGGTCATTGGAAGAATGCTTTAATAAAAATCCACATTTAAAACATTAATGTGCTAATTTTTTATTCAGTTATATTTTGTTTATTTAATTCTCTCCATTATGCAAAAAGTGATTTTTATTATATGATTTAAACAGCACAAATGTCCTAGTTAGAGTTTGTATTTCTGTGATGAAACACTGAAATCAAAAGCAACTTGGGGAGGGAAAGGATTCATTTCTCTTACACTTCCATATCATAGTTAATCATTGAAGGCAGCTGGGACAGACACTCTAACAGGGCAGAACCAGGAGGCAGGAGCTGATGCAGAGGTCATGGAGGAGTGCTGCTTACTGGATTTCTCCTCATGGCTTGCCTGGCCTGTTTTCTTATAAAACCCAAGAGTAGCAGCCCAGAGATGACACCACCCACAATAGGCTGGAACCTTCTGTATCAGTCACTAATTAAGAAAATGCCTTACAGGATTGTCTATAACCTGATAATATAGAGATATTTTCCCAATTGAGGTTCCTGCCTCCACATTACTCTAGCTTATAGAAAGTTGACATAAAACTTAGCCAGCCCAAGCTATACATTAAATATCCCAATTCCTGGAAACCCCTGTTGCTTCTGTGTTGATGAGATATCTTATTCCCTTTTTTAGCTCAGTTTTTTATTTTATAGTAAAATATTATAAAAACAAATATATCTATTAATTCAGAATATCTTTACTTTTGTGTTTATCAAAATTTCAACATGCTTATATCAGCAGCATTCTAAATGTAATGATATCTCATCCTCTGGATATGTATTCAACTATCTGAAAGTAACTGAAGCATAAACTTTCTTCAACAGCCAAAAATCAATGATTAGAACATGTAGCATTCCCAACACTTGACACTGCCCTATGCTGCTTTATGATGGAACCATTCAGCCATCCCATTCTTGGGTTCCTTCTTATTCTACTTCATCCTACAGTGTAAACTATAAAAGGACATTGACTATGCCACATATCTTAAAAGTCCTAAAAGTAACTACCAACAAACTGTGCAAATGGTAGGCATAGTCTAAGTGCTTAATAATTTATTGCATAAGATACAAAAATAATTAGAAAAATATGATTGTCTTATAAGAGCTATGCTACCATATAATTAAGGAGCTGTTTAAAATGACTGAGGGTTAAGAAGAAAAAAATATATGATCTAGAATGAAGTATGTAGGGCTAATGACACAACAGCTCTGAAGAAAATGAAATGAAACCTAGTCTTATAATTTATAAACAAAGTCACAGGATATAAGAAATCTGTGGGCCAGGCGGTGGTGGCGCACGCCTTTAATCTCAGCACTGGGAGGCAGAGCCAGGCAGATCTCTGTGAGTTCAAGGCCAGCCTGGGCTACAGAGTGAGTTCCAGGAAAGGCGCAAAGCTACACAGAGAAACCCTGTCTCAAAAAACCAAAAAAAAAAAAAAAAGAAAGAAATCTGTGAACAATTCTTAGCCATCTTTTGAAAATTCATACAATTTTTTTTAAGAATCTCCACAAAGGAAGAAACATTATTTGTGGTGGTTTGAATAAGAATGGCCCCCATAGGTTCACACATTTAAATGCTTATGTAGCACTACTTGAAAAGATTAGGAGGTGTGGTCTTGCTAGACTACCTGTGGCCTTGTTAGAGGAAACATGTCACTGGGGGTGGGCTTTTGATTTTTCAAAAACCCAAGCCAGCTTCAGTGTCTCTCTCTTCTTGCTGCCTATGGATTTGGATGTAGACCTTTTAGCTCCTTCTCCATCACCATGTCTGCCTCAATGCCTCCATGTTTCCTACCATGCTGATAATGGAATAACTTGGAATCTGTAAACAAGCTACAATCAAATGCTTTCCTTTTTAAGAGTTATCATGGTCATGGTGTCTCTTCACAGCAACAGAACATTGATTAAGATATCAGTGATGTTTTCTCCAGAAATGGGATAAAGGTAAAAGGACTCAAAACAGAGTCTACAAGAATAAAATTCTGGGCTCATGAAGTACTAGACACCCAAGAGTGTCCATTCCCAGCATTCAGGGTGGGCTTTCTGTCTGGGATATTGGTAAGTACAATGTAGTATGAATCTTAAAAGGTCTTATTAATAAAAACAAACCCCTGGTCAAGTTTTGGGGTGAATGCTGAAAGATCAGAGAGACAGAACAAGCCACAGCTACCTCACCTCACCAGTTCCTCAGCTGATCCTGTTTCCTCAGACTGGATGCCTCTCAGCTGAACTGTGCTGCTCAAAAGCCTCAAAGCTTAACCAGCTCTAGTTCCTGGTTTTCACACCTTATATACCTTTCTCCCTTTCTGCCATCACTTCCTGGGGTTAAAGGCTCACTTCCTGGGATTAAAGGCATTAGTCACTGTGCCTGACTGTTTCCAGTGTGGCTTTAAACTCACAGAGATCCGCATGGATCTCTGCCTTAGGAATCCTAGGATTAAAGGTATGTGTGCCATCATTTTCTGGCCTCTATATCTAGTGGCTGTTCTGTTCTTTGACCTCAGATAAGTTTATTTGGATGCACAATATTTTGGGGAACACAATATTACTACAGTATAAGGAATCTCACTGACATTAGAAGGATCAAATACTCTATCCACATTTGGTAAGCTAGTTTATCCAGACAAGTACAATTCTAACTTCATAATTAACAATATCCCATTGGTTTAAGCAAGTCACACAACAGAGCCTGGTGTCTGATATGGAAAGTACACACTTTTCACTGTGAAGCTATTACAGAAGGGTTTATGGTGGGAATAGGGGGAGGTGGTTCAACATTACTGTGTGTTTTTTTAAAAAACACACAAATGTAGTGGGTCATGGCGAGGTATTAAAGCTCAAAGTGTCAAGTCTCTTTCAATCAAGTTCAACCAGGCCTCTATGTATAAGATTTCCCAAGAAATGCATTAAGTTTGAAATATTCTATAACTTAATTTTTAGAATGATATTATTAAAACAAAGATATAGGAGGCAAATCTCATTTAAAAAGTGATTATTTTTTAACCAGTATAAATTTGTCTTATGGTGATCCATATCTTAGTGTGTATCCAATGTATTAACGTGTTTGCTGATGATGTCATCACTACAGAAGTCAAGAAGAGCAAGCACAAGGCCCTGGATTCAGTTCTCAGCTCTGAAAAAAAAAGACAAAAAAAAAAAAGAAGTCAAGAAGGCTCATAAGTGTTGAGTGTAAGACTGAGGCCTCCTAGAGGACAAGAATGAGACTTTTATGTTCATGTAATGTGTTTCTATAGACACTGGCTTGATATAAAGAATGAGCTAAAAGCCAATTTTATTAGAAGAAGTTAATGAATAAAAGCAGTTTAGCTTTGGAAAATGCAAAATGGACAAGGAGAGATTAAATAGTCAATGTTTCCTACTGGACTTCATGTCACCAAGGCTGACTGGCCTTTCTCAGTTCCTGTAAGTCTGTAATTAGGTTCTTTTCACGATGTTTTAGGGTATGCAGAGGAGGATAATGTAAGTATTCAAACTTTAAATTTTTACTTATTTACTAAGTGTGGAAGTCAGAGGACAACTAACAGAAGTCATTTTTCGTCTCCCACCATGAGTCAGAGCAATCAAGTTCATGTAGTCAGGCTTGGCAGTAACCATCTTTACCCGCTGAGCCATCTTACCAATTCATAACCATTTTCTTATGATGTAATCTATGTGTTCTAAGGCCTCACCAACTTATTTATTAACAAAATAGTTAATTTATTCACTATTTTCAGTTCATCATCTAGACCAGATATAATTAAGCCATTTGGATACTATTGAGGAAAAAACATCAAAAATAATTTTCCTGGATTAGCCTTACATGTTGGAAGAGAGGAAAGACTCAATTTAAATTTAAAAGGGTAAAAGAATAAATAAGGAAATATTTTAAGGTACAAACATCATAGTGAAATTTAATTACATTGAAATGCTGTACCACGCCTGTATACTTACTATAGTGGTATTCTATTTGTACTGAAATGTAATTTTATTTGTATGCTAATAAATAAAGTTGCCTAGGGGTCAGAGCTATTAGCAAGCCATAGTGAAAGCTGGGCGTTGGTGGCACACGCCTTTAATCCCAGCACTTGGTAAGCAGAACTAGGTAGATCTCTGTGTGTTCAAGGATACAGCCAGCATTGGAGACACACGCCTTTAATCTCAATATCAACCATAGAAGACCTGGAGTGACCACAGACAGGCAGTGATGAGACGGTCATGTGCTTGGGTTTACAACCAATGAGAAAGCAGAACAGGAAGTCTTTATAAGACAAACACACAGGAAGTAGCTCCTTTTCGGAGAGGTCTCTTGGTGGAAGAGGCTAGCCAACAACAGGCGGTAAGGCTCTTAGCTCCACCTCTTGGGCTTTTATCTTTACATTGGCTCTGTGTTTCTTATTTAATAAGATGGTTCGTTACATCTACAACTTACTTTTGATTTTGTGATTATAGAGGCATCTTAAGAACCTGCTGTTTAACCTGGTAAAAGCATAGCAGACAAGAAAGTATTTATTGTAGAATTTCTTGATATGCAAATGAGTTTAGCCTCACCAAAGACTACACCAGAGAGGTCTGGCTGACAGGAAACCAGTGGGAGCAGGAAGGTCTGATTCCAGAGGTGCCAGGAATTCTTGCTGTGTTGATGAAAAGTGTCTTATTGTTTTGTTTTGTTTTGTTTGTTAACAGTGAGAAGACATTGGAAAGAAGATGTAACTCTGTTTCCTTTATGGCTATGATCCTGGAAATACATTTTAAGATGAGGGGAGCAGTTTAGAGGAAGATAATCATAATTTTCATTTGTTAGAGCTGGGAGTTGATTAAAATGTGTAGATTCAGGATGTAGGTCACAGGATTTGCTGTTAAATCTGGTACAGGATGCCTGTGTTACAACTCAGTGTTTGTGTGTTTACTGAGCATGTGTGAGGGGCTAGGCACAGTCCCCAGCACTGTGAATAAATATGTAAATCTGACATGAGAGCTATGTGGAATATCTCGATTGACTCACAGACATTTAGACCAGCAATGGGTCAGGTGGTGAAAGTATTTACTGAAAACAAAGGCAACTAGGAAACATCATGATAAGGAAAGGTTCTGCTGTTTGTTTTGACAAGTTTAGGATTCTCTGTGTAGAAATTACATTGTAGATAGTTTGATATTCGAGATCTGAATTAATAAAGCTACAAAAAAACTGTTATTAACATATATAGATGTTATTGGAAAGTCACAGTATTGAAGCAGGTCACAAAGACAGATGTTTTGCTGAGAAAACAGAAGTATCTAAAGGGTAAGGCAGTTCTGTGTTCTTCAATATTCAGAAGTCTGATAGAACAGGGAGACCTAATGGAAGAGACCAAGAAGAGATCAGTGAACTAAGACAAAAGGAAGTTTGCAGTCACATTGGTCATAAAAAGCAAATATTTCAAGAAATGCCAAATTCTGTCAATACTGCAGGAAAGAAAGAACAGAAATGTAGCTGTTAATTTGCACACATCACCAATCTCTGGGAGATTTCAAAGTAGTGGTAGTCAGGAAGAGTTCATAGAGTAATTCATTCCAAATATATTTTCTTGTGTAAGGCACCATGACAAACAGTTACCACCTCTCTCCATCCATCCATAGACCCAAAGCCATCAGAATGTGAGGAGGTTGGCAGAAGATGAACAAAGCTTCCTACAGAGAACGCCACTGAAACAGAAGTATCAGCAGCCCAAGCACACAACGTATACTCCTTACCAAAATGGAAGCTGACAGATTGAAATCTCCCACCTACCTATCAATCATTGTGTCTTCTGGTCAGCTGATACTTCTTACTGAAGCCGACTGGAAACCAGAAGTCAGTTAATCTAAATACTGCCCACATAGATCAGCCTTCCAGATCACCAAATAATAGGATTCATAGAAGAACCCAGGAGACAAATGGAACAATGTCACTGTGGCCATTGGATTTGCCCATTAGCACTATTGTGGCTGACTTTCACTAGAAAAAAATTAATGGATCAATTGAAAAAAAATCATTAAGTTGAAATAAAATGCACAAGAAAATCTGAAATGAGGATGAAGGAAAGGACTTTGCAGTTATTTAAATGTGGCAGCAAATGAGTCTGGAGATATGACAAGAGTGAGAATTTACTAGGTAAGGATTAAAAATTGTTGAAATTTTTTTGGATAGACCATAGTAGAAAATGTATGCTACAAGGAATGACCTAGAAGTTAAGTGATAATAGTTTAGAAGCTGAGGCACAGGACATGATAACAAAGGGAAAGAACTTGGGATGAACAGATGAAACAAAGTAGATGAAGTTGTGTTCAGTAAAGACAACTTTTGCCATCCATGTTCAATGGAGAGATAAGCAAAAGAAACACAGATTTTTTTTTAATGTGGAAAGAATTAAGTACATCACAAACTTTTAAGGGGAGATACAAATATTGTTATTGAGAAGAAAAAATGGGTCAATACATTAGAGGTATCTGTAAGAAGATATTCTGTGTATGGCATATGTGCCTATGAAGATTATGAAGTGGCGAGAGAGAGGCACAGGGGAGGGGTTTGTATTTTGTAACATCAGTGAACTTGTTCATGATGGTGTGAGTGAAGAGGCTACAGAGCAAGAAAGATAAAGATCTCTGAAATGGTCATCCATGTTGTTGCAAATGTGCCATACAAATATTAAGCCAAAGTAAACTTATCCTTCCTAAGTTGCTTATATCAGATATTTAGTTACAACACCAGAAATGGGCAATGAGGAACAGACATTAAAAAAAAAAAAAAAAACACTTAGGAGAGGAAGGAGGGATTCTACTGTTCATGTGAAAGATGTGCAGAGTAGAAGAGGACTGGTCACAGGTGCTTGAGTAGGACAAGAAAATAGGAAAGTAAGACTAGACAACCCACACAAATCTTTTGGGTACAAATGAGCTAATATTGACTTTTTATGCCTTTTCTACACATTATAAAAATGTATTATTTTTGAAAAGGGTTGCAGTCCTCACAGTCATGACAGATACCTCAGAATAACTTCACATGGGCCCAGAGCAACCAGGACGCCTGGTAGAGTCGTCCTGCAGTTCCTCTGCTTCAGCCTTGTAGATCAGCCTGAGGCTTTGAAAACAGCAGATGGAGTCTGCTCCAGCCTTGCCCTCCGATGATAATCATTTCTGATACCACCCAACTGTGCCCAGGTTTCACTTTTGGGCCAGGCTACCAACTTTCCTGTGCTGTGCTCTGCCTCCTTGCTTGCAGTTCTAGGCAGGAATTGGGAGAATGATGCTGCCTTTGCCCCCTGCTTTCCGATAGCTCTACCTTCCAGGGTGTGGCAAGTGATTTCTTTAGTCTGAAGGAGGTAACATGGCTCTGTGTTTGAAATCGTTGTGACACTTTCTGCCATTTCCTTCTCCCCTATCTGTTTAATCTTTCTCTTGCCCATGTGTTCTTACTCTTTTTTTTAAGTTTTTTTTTATTTTTATTTTATTTTATTTTATTTTACAATACCATTCAGTTCTACATATCAGCCACGGATTCCCTTGTTCTCCCCCCTCCCGCACCCCACCCCTTCCCCCCAGCTCACCCCCCATTCCCACCTCTGCCAGGGCAAAGCCTCCCCCAAGGGCTGAGATCAACCTGGTAGACTCAGTCCAGGCAGGGTCAGTCCCCTCCTCCCAGGCCGAGCCAAGTGACCCTGCATAAGCCCCAGGTTTCAAACAGCCAACTCATGCAATGAGCACAGGACCCGGTCCCACTGCCTAGATGCCTCCCAAACAGATCAAGCCAATCAACTGTCTCACCCATTCAGAGGGCCTGATCCAGTTGGGGGCCCCTCAGCCATTGGTTCATAGTTCATGTGTTTCCATTCATTTGGCTATTTGTCCCTGTGCTTTACCCAACCTTGGTCTCAACAATTCTCGCTCATATAGACCCTCCTCTTTCTCGCTAATTGGACTTCCCGAGCTCCACCTAGGGCCTAGCTATGGATCTCGGAAAGTAAGAAGTAGTCTTGAATGCATTGGCATAGGATATCACTTCCTAAATATAACACTAGTAGCACAGACACTGAGAGAAACAATCAATCAATGGGACCTCTTGAAACTGAGAAGCTTTTGTAGAGCAAAGGATAAGATCAACAAGGCAAAGCGACAGCCTAAAGAATGGGAAAAGGTCTTCACCAACCCCACATCTGTCAGAGGACTGATATCCAGAATATATAAGGAACTCAAGAAATTAGACATCAAAATGTCCAATGGTCCAATTAAGAAATTGGCAATAGAACTAAACAGAGAATTCTCAACAGAGGAAACTCAAAGTGCTGAAAGACATTTAAGGAATTGATCAACATCCCTAATCATCAGGGAAATGCAAATCAAAACGACTCTGAGATACCAACTTACACCTGTCAGAATGGCTAAGATCAAAAACACTGAAGACACTTTATGCTAGAGAGGATGTGGAGCTAGGGGAACTCTCCTCCACTGCTGGTGGGAATGCAAGCTTGTACAACCGCTTTGGAAATCAATATGGCACTTTCTTACAAAACTGGGAATCAATCTCTCCCAAGATCCAGCTATACCACTCTTGGGCATATACCCAAGGAATGCTCAATCATACCACAAGGGCACTTGCTCAGCTATGTTCATATCAGCATTGTTTGTAATAGCCAGAACCTGGAAACAACCTAGATGCCCTTCAACTGAAGAATGGATAAATACACTGTGGTACATATACACAGTGGAATACTACTCAGCAGAGAAAAACAATGACATCATGAGGTTTGCAGGCAAATGGATGGATCTAGAAAAAATTATCCTGAGTGAGGTAACCCAGACTCAGAAAGACAAACATGGTATGTACTCACCCATAGGAAGATACTAGATGTGGAGCAAGGTGCTCTTACTCTTGAGCCTTCTATCTCTAGGACTACGTTTGTCTTTGCCATGGACGTAAAATCATGCACATAAATGTTTTGGAAGTCTCATGGCCATTACACCAGTTTCTTGGTAAGAGTTTTGCTATCTGGTCAAGATATCTTTAAAATGTATCTGCTGTACCTACCTAATTATTTCCCTGCCTTACTCTACTTGATGATACACAGAAATACGTTATTATTCTGTGTTATTTCTTTTTTTTTTTTGGTTTTTTTGAAACAGGGTTTCTCTGGGTAGCTTTGCGCCTTTCCTGGAACTCGCTTTGGAGACCAGGCTGGCCTCGAACTCACAGAGATCTGCCTGCCTCTGCCTCCCGAGTGCTGGGATTAAAGGCGTGTGCCACCACCGCCCGGCCTGTGTTATTTCTTAAGGCAACTGTGTAACCAGAATATTTTTAACTGAATTATCCACTTATTTTATCAACATTATCATATTATGTTTTCTTCAGAGTGAGACCTAATAAGGAGCATTATTGGAGAAGAAAGAACTCTAAGAAACTCCCCAATTCTTATCTCCTTGTTAGATAAAGATAATTCTGCTTTAATGGGGATTTTCAGCTGCCTAGTAGTTTATTTCAACTCATGGGGGTGAGATATTCATTCATTGTCACACAGATGAATATTGCTTTCACATTAAGTAAAATAGAAGTTGATGTAATCTAATCCCCAAAGCACATCTATATTATACAGTCATACTTAAAAAAAATAAAACATAACATATTTTTTCTATGATCAGAATAGAAGCTTTTGTATGTCTTTTTTTGCTCATGTGTTAATCATTATTATAGCCATTTGTAATATTTTACAGTGAACAGAGAGTGCAGGACAAAGGAATCACGTGTCAGTCTACTAAAAAGGGGCTATGAGGACTGTAGCATCTCACTTATCTGGAGAAGTCATTTAACTTACTAGGTCATTTTTCCTGTTACAGTTTAGTTAATACTATTAACATGTTCATGACTGTGGAAAGTATGAGTCAAAACTACAAACAAACTTGGATAACATATACATCAATGTGTTGGAAGATGACTATTGTTCTATAAGAATGCTTGGATTTCTATTTATTTCACCAATTCTAAATGAGATTTTCTCATATTCCTTGAATGTTAAGGAAGAGAAATGCAATCCAAATTATCTACTTAATGGTTGATTTTCTGTGAATGGTGACATGAGATTTACATATTTTAGCTTTTACCTGACCTTTTCGTATTATCCAGATTCTTTGCTCACATTAAATAGCTACTTAGTCATCTAGAAAATCAAATTTAGTTGGGCCAAATATTTTGTAATAAAACTGTCTCATAAACTAAAGTGGCCTCTGAAAAGACTATCCATGAAAAGAACTATAAGTATCAGTTGAGACATTATTCCCATGGAAATCAATGGAACTTAGTGAGACAATTATTTTATTTATTTATTTATTTATTTATTTATTTATTTATTTATTTATTTTCAAAAACCCCTTCCAGTCAGCGTCCTTCACTGAGCCCTTCAATGGTGAGCCTCAGCTCTCATCATCACATCAGAAAGAAGATGTTGTAACCACCTCATCCTTACAAGAAAACAGTGGCACTCTGGGATCTGTTTGTTAGGCACAACTTGCATGTTTCAATGTAAGGGATATCAATGCTGAAAATCAATTGTCTGCCTTTTAATTAGTATTGCCTCTATAAAAACAACTAAATTATTATCTACTTGTGAACTACTTTATGAGCTCTCTCTTTCCAGAAGCAAATGTGTAATGATGTCAACGTTTAGTAAATGAACATTAAATTATCCTTTAGTTTTTGAGTAAAAAAAGTAGCTTCTAGACATACTTTCATGTAATAAAACAGTCTAAGCAGGGAAGGCTATCATGGTTTCTTTGAAGATAAGCTGCAAGCTGCATAAATAGTAGATATTGATTTTAAATAGCTGTCTACCTTGAAGTTTATTCACATAAATTGCCTTGCCCAACTCTTGTTTGTTCTCCCATCCGTAGCCACATGTGTAAGTGCCACCAGGGGTCATTAATAACTGACCAAGGTAAGCAGCCATTTTCAAATAGAATCTTGGCAGCCAATTTAACTAATATATGTGTACTGAGCTGTGTTTAGAAGATTTAACTCAGTGTGTACAAACAATATCAAGGTGATATAGAACAAAAAAGACCCTTGGGATTGTATAACCCCAAAACTGTTATTGGGGCTCTCATATATGAATGTATAGATGTTTGTGTAGTGTATGTAGGTAAATAGTAATAAATAAAATATAAATCATTGTATGAAAATTGTATTTAAAATATTAAATTAATTTTAAATGTTTCTCTTCAATGTGCTAATTTCATGTATTAACCATTCATGGCCATCTATGTGTCTATCCATCTCTGTAACATCTGATAAAGTCTTTTAATGATAATCTTCTACAATTCTCATTATTGTCCAAAATATCTAGTGAGGTATAATAAACAACAGAGCAGGAAATCTAGCAATGTTGATCCCCAAAGCTCAAAAAAATTACAGATATTAGTATGTTTGTCAGCAGATGTCAAGACCCTAACCCGTTCTCATAGGGGAGCACTACAGTTCAGTTCGTGAGAGAATATGAAGCAATTATAACTGCAGCCAGATAGCAAAGGATCTGGCATTTCTGTTTACTGCAGTAAGCTTTCAGAAACTCAAGGGAAAAACTCAAGACTGAGGGGGTAAGGGGCAAAGTAGGAAAAACACTGGGATTACAGAACAGGGAATAATCCTTACAAAGAAAATTTGCATTCATCATCTCCCTCCACTAGAATACACTTCTCTTGTTTGATTCACTCTCTTGTTCATCCTTTAAAAATTTCCCTTATTGGAGGCTTCCAGGACTCTGCAAGCTGAATTAGGTTTCTCTTATGAGCTCCATTAGCTCTTGATGTATAACAAACCCAAAACTGAGTGTTCTCAACAAGTACTACTCATTGCACTCATTGTTCTGTGAGTTCCAGTTTTGCTGAAGCTCGGCTGTGTTATTCTTCTGCTTGTCCCTGCCAGGCTCCCTCTCATCTCAGCTCTGCAATCACATATCATTCTATGCTCAGCTTGTGCTTTATCTTGATCCTGATTGTTCCTAAATGGTCTCATTTAGGTATCTTGAGTTGATGTGAAATGGGTAATTGCAAGTCCCTTATGCAGTCTCCCATTCTCCAGGAAGTAATCTAGCAGTCTCCGGGTTTTTCTGGTGGTTTCAATTTTAAGTAAACTTCGTTGCACAAATAATTTTCAATTTCTTGTATTATATTTTTCTGAGGGTCTATTGACCAAATGTAGGTACATCATCTACCTAACTTACATCCTCAATAGGATAATTTGCAGTACCATATTTCAAGATTATGAATAGAATCAGAGAAAAGTATTTGTGGATATTTTCAAAACATACTAAGATCTTCTCATTGTTCTAGATTTCTCAAGGCATATGATATTTATATCATCTATTTGTTTACTTAGTTTTAAACTCCATTATCTATACATGTAAGACCTCAACTGTACTACAAATAGAGACTACATCTATTGTTCATTCATTCTAATTTAACTGCTAAGCTGACAATCTGCCTGACAGCTGGTCCTTCATTATTAGTTATTGATACACAAATGCATGAATCAGAACCAGGGCATAAAATTGGGGTTTGAATTGTAGCTATGGTAACCCATAATATCAGAATATAACTCAAATATGCTTGAAATTTTTCCTTTTGATTGTTTTTCAGTTTATGTAAAAGAAGTCTATTTCATTCTTGGTGAATCTGCTTACAGTTTGGTTATAGTTGGAAGTGAGTACCATCTGAGTGTAAAGGAAATGGAGAACACTAATGACAAACAGCTTTGTATACCCTCTACAAATGACATCATTTGATGATATCACTACTCCAACACAAAACTGTATAGGCTGAAAATACTCATATTAGCTTCTTTTGTTAAAGACTTTATTGGGGGGATTTTTTTAAATTTATATTATGGTTTTGCTTTCACAATTTCACATATACATGCCTTGCATACTGACTCTCTCATCCCTCATCCCTGTACACCCTCTTATCCTACCATGAATTTCTCTATCAAGTTCATGATTATTGGTTTTGTTTTGTGACTTACCAGTATTATTCATGACCATCAATGTGACCCTGGGTTGAAGCTATTCATCAAAGCTGGTGGGCTCAGAAGTGAATACACATCTATTTTTTTTTAATTTTAAAAAGGATTCCCTTGTCCTCCCCCCTCTCAGACCTCCCCCTCCTTCCCCACAGCCTACACCCCATTCCCATCTCCTCCAGGGCAAAGACTCCCCTGGGGATTGAGTTCAACCTGGTAGATTCAGTCCAAGCAGGTCCAGTCCCCTCCTCCCAGGCTCAGCCAAGTGTCTCTGTATAAGTCCCAGGTTCCAAACAGCCAGCACATGCACTAAGGACAGGACTCTGGTCCCACTGCCTGGATGCCTCCCAAACAGTTCAAGCTATTCAACTGTCTTACTTATCCAGAGGGCCTGATCCAGTTGGGGGCTCCTCAGCTATTGGTTCATAGTTCATGTGTTTCCACTTGTTTGGCTATTTGTCCCTGTGCTTTTTCAAATCTTGGTATCAACAATTCTTGCTCATATAGATCCTTCTCTTTCTCGCCAATTGGACTCCTGGAGCTCCACCTGGGACCTGGCTGTGGATCTCTGCATCTGGTTCCCTCAGTCATTGGATGAGATTTCTAGCACGACAATTAGGGTGTTTTGTTGCTTAAGTTTTCCTGCCTGGCCCACGGTCAGGATAAATCTCTTTCACCTGCCAGTACCACAGCTGCTCAGACCCAACCAAGTAAACACAGAGACTTATATTGCTTACAAACTGTATGGCCGTGGCAGGCTTCTTGCTAACTGTTCTTATATCTTATATTAATCCATTTCTATAAATCTATAGCTTGCCATGTGGCTTGTGGCTTACCGGCATCTTTACATGCTGCTTGTCCTGGCAGTGGCTGGCAGGCAGAAACTCCCTCTGCCTTCCTGTTCTTTTTATTCTCTCTGTTAGTCCTGCCTATACTTCCTGCCTAGCTATTGGCCAATCAGTGTTTTATTAGGAACACATTTGCCATACAGAACATCCCACAGCAGTGATAGGCTATCCTATCACCAGAGTAGGTCATTTTGGACTATCTCTCGACCATTGCCAGTAGTCTATTGTGGAGGTATCTTTGTGGATTTCTGTGGGCCTCTCTAGCACTTTGCTTCTTCCTATTCTCATATGGTCTTCATTTATCATGGTCTCTTATTCCTTGTTCTCCCTCTCTGTTCTTGATCCAGCGGGGATCTCCCACTCCCCTAAGCTCTCTTTCCCTCAAACCTTGCCCTTCATTACCCCCACTCACGTCCAGGTTGTCCATGTAGATCTCATCCATTTCTCTGTCATTGGGCGATCCCTGTGTCTTTCTTGGGGTCCTACTCTCTAGGTAGCCTCCCTGGAGTTGTGAGTAGCAGTCCAGTCATCCCTGCTTTACATCTAGTATCCTCCTATGAGTGAGTACATAACATGTTTGTCTTTCTGAGTCTGGGTTACCTCACTCAGGATGATTTTTTCTAGATCTATCCATTTGCCTGCAAAGCTCATAATGTCATTGTTTTTCTCTACTGAGTAGTATTCCATTATGCATATGTACCACATTTTATTTATCCATTCTTCAGTTGAAGG
>CABHPQ010152142.1:0-12237 GCA_902168405.1 Peromyscus aztecus | reverse complement strand
CTGTCTCTGTCTCTCTCTCTGTCTCTCTCTCTCTCTCTCTTTGTCTCTCTCTCTGTCTCTCTCTCTCTCTCTCTCTCTGTCTCTCTCTCTCTCTCTCTCTCTCTCTCTCTCTCTCTCTCTCTCTCCCTGTCAGTATATGACTTAAAAGACACAGTTGGGGAGCTAGGGATCTACCTCAGCGGTGGAATGCTTACCCGGCTTTTGTGAAGCTCTCATTTCCATTGCCAGTACCCCAAGAATGACAAAAGAAAACAAAACAAACAAAAATAAAAAGTAACTACAAAACCAGCACATTCACATTGTAACTTGAAAGCAGGCTGTGGTGGTCCCCACCTTAGCTACCAGAAAGGCTGTGGTTGAAGGATTGATGAGCCCACAACTTTGAGAGCACCCTTGGCAACAATGAGATTCATTATAGGCAAAAACAAAACAAAACAAAACAACCTCCCCCAAAAAAACAAAAACCAAAACAACAAAAAGCACAGCCCACGATGTACCCTGACTTTTAAAGTGCAGAGTGTGGACACACCTGTGTGTGGACATAAAAGAATAATGGTACTGGTCCTTTTCCCATTGCTACCCCTGCCAAATCTAAAAGTTAATGAATAAATTTACCCCAGCTTAGCAATGGTTACTTACAGGTGCTGGGTTTTTCCCTGGAGGTCAAGGTGGTCTGCCAGGGTTCAGGCCACCACAGAAGCCCTGGTCTGTTCTGGTGAGTTGAAAAATACAATCTTCTCTTGGTATTTTGGGTACGGACATGGATGGCAATTCTGACCCTGTGAGAGGAACTGCACCTGCTGTTGGCAGCATCTTTGGAGAGAAAAATTCCTGGATTGTGGTTTTCTGTGCCATAAACAGAGCGCACTTTACATCCAGGGTGGCTTCCTGTGGATACAAGGATGGGCAGCCACCCTCTCCCTGACACTGTCAAGTTGCCTTGTTCTTGCTCATTCTAGGAGACAGGCTGGCATGGCCTGGAGCAGGTGGCATGGAGGGCCGAGATCTGACATCCTGCTCACAGAAGTTCACTCTCAGTGTGTTTCTGCACATGTGGCAGCGGTAGGTCTCTATCTGAAGAAGAGCCATGCTCCCGGTTTCAGTTAAGTTACCCCATTATTTTTTTACATGTGCACACTCTTGAAGTAATTCGATTAAACATTTTTTTATTACAGGTTTACTTATTTTGTGTGTGTAGATGGGAATATTGTGCCTGGGCACACATACTGAGGTCCGAGGCCAACTTTTGGAAGTTGGTTCTCCCCTTCTACTATGTGGGTTCTTGGGATTGAACTCAGGTTGTCAGGCTCTGGACAGGTGCCTTAGCCACCCAGCCATTTCACCAGCGCAGGAACTTGATTTTTAAAATGTGTTTATTCATATGAAAGGGTGACTTCACAATCTAGTATTTTCGGTGTGAAAGCTTCAAGTTGTCATGCCTACACTGTACTTCTAGAAACGTAAGTCCTATCCTTTGGATTTGTTTGCATGATTATTATGATGAGTTTCTTAGCAAGTTTACCAAGAAATTGGAGAAATAAGGGGAAGATTGGGACAGAGACAGTGGAGCCTAGAGTTACTAGGTGGTCAAGATGGGTAGGTGGAATTCATTGTGTGTGTGTGTGTGTGTGTGTATGTGTGTGCGTGTATTGTGTGTGTCCACATACCTGTTACCTGTGGCTCAGGTAACAGTGGTGGTAATTACAGCTGGGGAGCAGATGGCAGAAGTCAGACTCTAGAAGATAACCTGGCTGTTGATATAGTTCCTTAAAAGGCAGCAACCAGAGTAGTGGAAATTACCAGGGAAACATGGCATTGGTGCTCTGGAGGCAGAAGGACAGGATCTATTTACCTTAATTCAAGACAGTGACAAGAGTCCCCTCCCATCCCCAAGCCATCCTAGAAGTAGATGTTTTTGGTGAGAACCAGCAGCCAGACTGGCACCATGAGGTCAAGGAGTATATGGAAAACATACCAATATGGTTATCAAAACATACAGACCCGAGCCTGGGCTGTGACACCGGGAAGGCCTTTGGCAAGCTACCTTATCTCTCAGGATCACAGCTTCCTCGTGTGTCAAGTGAAGGTCAATCTACAAGTAGCTGTGGCCCCTTCTCAACCTTCCCTGGCTAAATGGTAATTATAGGGAGGATGAAGAAAAGATGGCTACAGTTGCTTTTCCTTGGACAAGTCAATATCATTTTTTAATCCTTTAGAATTTATACATGTAAGTTTTGGGAATAGATACAGGAAATGACCTCATGGACAACAAAAATAGCCTTTGTTTTCAGATTCTAAAAATACCTTTCTTGGAGCATTTTACTCCTAAAGTACATTAGCTCAAACTGGAATCAACTAATTCATTATTATTACTATTATTCACTTACTGATGTTTGGAGTCTTACCTGTCTGGTTTGTTCAACTTGCTGAGTGTACGCCATCAGCACCCCCAATTCTTAATGGGAGAGCTCTGTCAAATTGTTCACATGATGTCATTGGTCTCTGGCCTCCTTAGCTAGATTAAAACATGTTAAAGTGAGGGGCCATTGTGTATTTCTGATTGGCATGTTACCTGCACCCCGTGATAAGACCCTACTGTCCTACTGTCTATAACACTAAGCTAGAGGGAATACATAATTTATTTCATCATTATCTCACAACTATTTGTTGATGAAGGACAATTTTCAATGTTCTCTTTCCTTACAGTGAATAATGTGAGGTGATAGGTTAGCCCCTGATGAAGGGCAAATATCTTTTTTTAAAATATTTTTTATTGATTCTTTGTGGATTTCACATCATGCATCCAATCCCACTTATCTCCCATCCCCTCGCTTTCACCCCCTGCCCTTGCAACTCCCCCAAAAACAAAATTTAAAAGTAAAACCAAAAAACCAAACCAAAACAAAACAAAACAAAAAAATTTCAGTGTGGAAGCTGCAGTGTGGCCCAGTGAGTCACACAGTTTACCCTTTAGTCCATACATCTTTACTTGTAAGTAGTGAATCACTGGTCTGGTTCGAGGCCCTGGCTTCTGCTACACACTCGATACTGGGTCCTTACTGGGGCTCCTCTTGGACATCCTAATGTTGCCTTGTGTTGTGGAGATCCTGTAGTTTTGGGTCTGCAGGTCCGGCCCCTTCACAGGCTTCATAGATGAAGTGGATGTTGAGGTGGGCTAACTCATTGCCCTGGTTCTAGGCCTGGGTGGTAGCTGGGTTGGTCAACTTGCCAGATTTCCCTCATCATCACCACCAGGGCAAGCTCTCTCACCCAGTGTAGCAGACAGCAAAGAGAGGGCCAGTTCTCCTGCTCTCACACCCTCTGATCAGCCCACCCACACTCATACCACCTGGGCCAGCTCTTCTGTTTTGCCCAGGTGAGCGAGGTGCAGGGATGCTGTGCTTTCTGGACTGCTGCTCTTGGTGGGGGACAGGACCAGCTCTGATATTCTTGTGGCCTTGGGGCCAGCTCTCTCACCTGTTACAGGTGGCAAGGGGCAAGGAGAGGGATGGTTTTTTTTTCTCACCCATGCCACCACATGGCAGACAAGTGGGTAGGAGGTCAGTCCTCCTCCTCTCATGCACCCCCACACCAGCTTACCTGCACCCCTGACAACAGAGTTGGCTCTATTGTGCTGCCCAGGTGAGGTGCAGGGCCTGCTCTCCCCAGTGCTTCTCCTACTCTCATGACTTCAGGGCCAGCTTGCCCACCCACCATACCTGCCACCTAGGTAGCAAGGGGAAGGTGAGGGGGAGGTCATCTCTCTCTCCCACTCCACCATATGGCAGATAAAGGGTGGGGCCAGATCTCCCACTTGAGTTTGCATGGATTCCCTGTAATCCTGTGAAGGGGGTCAGCTCAACTGTGCTGCCTGGGCTAGGTACAGGGCCCAGTTTCCTGAGTGCTGCAGTTGGTGAAGGGAGGGTCAGCTCTCACACTCTTATGACCCTGGGACCAATCAACCCTTGGACACTAACCTGGCCCCAGGTAGCAGCTGAGGCCCCTGAGGTCTGCATGGTCCTTAGTGGTGCTATAGGCCATGGATATCAACATAGATCCCAGATGTGGTTAGACCATGGACCCACACATGGTCCTTGGCAGCTGCCCAGTCCCATGTCACCATGGCCACAGTTGGCAGTAGGTCATTTAGTTTGGCATGGACCCAACAGTAGCATGACCCTTGAACTCCCATATGACCCCAGTTGTGGGCCCAGATTCTGGGCATCCATATGGCCTTTGATAGCAACAGGTACCTTGGACATCAGAGCAGACCCCGGTTGTGGCAGGGCGAAGCACCTAGACATGGTCCTTGCCTCAGCTCAGGCCTGTATGACGCCCTGGCTCCAGGTGGCAATACATGTCACTCAAGTCTGTATGAGCCCAGCAGCAGCACAGGACGGGCAAGAATATCTTGATTCTTAGGGTGTTGATATTTCTGAGATTGGTGCCATTGAACTTGCAGTGAGCAATCCAAGACGGTGATCAAAAGTTTGGTCTTTGGGCCAGATACAGCAGAGAATGCCTGAAATACCAGCACTTGGGAGGCAGAGGCAGGAGAATCTTGAGATAGGTCTGAAGTGGGCCCAAGATCAGCCATTCTGGATTACTCAGCAAGTGGGAGGCCAGCTGAGGCTACATTGAGAGGCTTTGTCTAAAAAACAAGCAAAACAAAACAAACAAACAATAAAACAAAGCCTGGGGGTTGGGCATATAATTCAGTTGGTAAAGTGTTTGCTTCCAATGCAGAGGCTTCAGGGTTGAGGTCCAGGGGTTGAGCCCCAGCACTGTCTAAACCAGATGTGGTGGTGCATGCTAGACCTTAGAGGGTAGAGGTAGGAGGATCAGAAGCCCAAGGTGATTCTTGGCTATGTAGTGAGCTTGAGACCACCCTGGGATATGCAAAACCCTGTTTCAAAAAACAAAAATCCCTAGGGTCTGGGGATATTACTCAGTGACAGGGAAGTTACCTTGCATACACAAGGTTCTTGTTCAATCTCTAGCACAAAAAAAGAAAAAAAAATCATTGGCTTTTGAGCCAGACAAAAATGGGGTTCTTGATTCTGGAACTGGTTTCCTCATCTCTAAAATAGGAATTTTTAATAAAACAGGTATTTCCCTTTTAGGGAGCTGTGAAGATTTGCACAGTGATTTCTATCTATGAATCTGACATTAACCAAAAGGATTTAATATCATTTTCCCCAACTTGATGGAAGTTGAGCTGTCAATGATGAAAGGACAGTGTCCTGGTTGGGTATTATTTTTATTTATGTAGTTTTTATTAATTTTTTTTTGTCAACTTGACATAAGCTTAGTCACCTGGGAAGAGGAATTAGATTGCCTGTAGGCAAGTTGGTGGGGTATTGCACTTTCTTGATTGATGATTGATGTGGGAGGTCCTAGCTCCCTGTGGGTGGTGTCACCCCATGGGCAGGTAGTCCTGGGTAGTATAAGAAAGCAGGCTGAGCAAGCCTTGGAGAGCAAGCCAGTAAGCAGTATCTCTTCATGGTTTCTTCTTCAGTTCCTGCCTCCAGGTTCCTGCCTTGAGTTCCTGTCCTGGATTCCCTCGGAGATGGATTATAAAGCATAAGCCAAAATAAACCCTTTTCTCCCAGAGTTGCTGTTGTTCATAATGTTTATCATGTCAATAGAAACCTAACCAGGACAGAGGGGCACTGAGAGGGTTGCAGGCAGCTGGAGGCACGGTTATCATGACTCTGATCCTGTGGTGACTCCTATTTCTTATCCTTGCCTGCTGTGATATTTTATTTGTGCACCCCAATGAAGCTTATCTGGGGATCAGAGGAAAAAGCCAGCCACTACATTAAACATAGAGGTCAGGCAGTGGTAGCATAAATACTATCGGATCAATATTTTAACCAAATAAATACATTTTGAATGCTTCCTCATCGAGTCCTTGCAAATGAGTAGCAAAATATTGTCTTCCTCCTTCTCTTCTTGGTCCTCCTGTTCTCCCCTACCTCTTTCTTTTCTTCCTCCTCTTCCTCCTACTTCTAATACAAGGTCTTGCCATGTATCCCAGGATAGCTTCAAACTCACCATCCTTCCACCCCGGCCTTTGGAATGCTAGGATTACAGTCATGCATCTCCGTGTCCAGTTGAGATGTCCATGTTCTTTAGGAGCCCGAGGGTTGGCAGAGTGGATGGAGGTTTGTTGGTACATGCACTCAAACCCTGGGTGTACTGGTGATTGGCAGAATTCTTTTTTTTTTTTAAGTTAAAATATAATTACAACATTTCCTTTTCTCTTTCTTCCCTTCAGTCCTGATGTTGTACACCTCTTTTCCCCCTTCTCTAAACCATGGCCTCTTTTTATTTAGTTGATACACACACTGTTTTAGTTAGGGTTTCTATTGCTGTGAAGAGACATCATGACCACAGCAGCTCTTATAAAGGAAAACATTTAATTGTGGTGGCTCACTTATAGTTCAGAGGTTCAGTCCATTGTCATCATGGTGGCACATGAGTACAGGCAAACATGGTGCTGGAGAAGTAGCTGAGAGTCTTATATCTTGCAGGCAACAGGAAGTGGTCTCCAACACTGAGTGGATCTTGAGCATTTATGAGACTTCAAAACCCACCTCCATAGTGACGCACTTCCTCCAAGGCCACACTTCCTCCAACAAGGCCACACTTCCTCCAACAAGGCCACACCTACTCCAACAAAGCTAATAGTGCCACTCCCATTGGGGCCATTTTCTTTCAAACACAGAGAGAGAGAGAGAGAGAGAGAGAGAGAGAGAGAGAGAGAGAGAGAAAGAAAGGGAAAGTTTCCTGCTTTTAGAAAATCTGAGGAGCTTCATGCAGAGATATTGTCTTTTCAGTTTTACTTAGTCTTTTCCAGGTGCATAACCCCAATTTTTGTATTATTTCAAATTGTCCCTGGGATGGCCTAAACTTCTTTAACTGACCTGCAATGGTTAAGTATTACTCGTCTATTGGCTAAGTTTCTTGCTAGAATTCCCCTTGTGTGCTTTCATAAAGTGAGATATTTTGAAGATGCTTGGCCTTGGGTCTTGATGAGTAATCATTGAGATAAGATGTATTTCTCTGAAATGGAAAATGCTGTGTGGGCCATTTGCTGGAATTGGCTGGTGGCTTCAGTAGCTGCTCAAATTCTTGCTAATTTCCCTATGTTTTTGTGGCTCTGCCCATGTAAGCCATCTTTATTTTCCTTGGAAAGTTTATGATAAGCAAAATCACTTGTTAATATCAGAGTAGCTTCTAACTCCAGTTGGCAAGGAACTAGCTGCTGGTCCTCTTGCTTTTGGGTACCTAGAAAGAACAGGAGACCTGCTCTAACCCTGGGCCTCATCTCTGAAAAAAATGGCTGAACATTTAGCATTTCCACTGGTGCATGAGAATTCAGCATGTTCCTCAAAGCTCTATTTACAGTACAGGAAATTCCTGTTATTTCTGAAATAAAACACCAGGAATTTCTAGATAGTCTAAGGATTTACTGACAATTCACCCAGCATTTGGATTAGGGGCTAGAATGAGGAAGTGTTCCTAACGTACGTTTTGTTCATTTAGGGTAAATGTTCATCATGTTGTTTTTTCTAATGGAATACTTGATTATCTGGGCAGGGAAATGTGGGCCCATTCTTTGTCCATTCTCTTGAGGCAACTGTGAGACTGGAGGAGGAACCATTGAATAACTGAGTGCTTCCCCTTTCTCTGGATAACCTCCTGCAGTGTATTGCCCTGGTTGAGCCCATGCGGTGGGTCCCCCAGACAATGGCATTGCTTTCTTCTTTCCTCACTGTTATGGTCCCATCAGAGTCAGGCAGTCACTGAGAGAATAAGGTCTGTTCTGCAGATGAAAATCCTCCCTGGGAACATTGCGCCAACACAAAAGCTTCTACTGGAGTAACAGAAGCCCATTTGCAATCTGGGTTAGTATCTTCCTGGACGCCACCCTTGTCAGGAATAACACTATGAGTTTGATCTCCATTTCTCTGCTCTCATTTTTTTCCCTCCAAACTAATCTCTGGAACAAATATTTGGCCAACAACTACCTTACAATTTCAGAGAAAGCAAAATATTTTTCAGTATCTATTTAAAAAGGACATCAGGCTCAAGAGACATTATCTTCTATCCTGGTAAATATAAGGCATAGTACAGGAAATAATTTAAATCCCCAAAGAAAGTTCTTTGGGGAAGATGAAGATGGAAGACGAAATAAGACTTTCAAAGAACTAACTCTCATGTTGATCCTGGAATAAGAATCCCCAAATAGGCTTAGACTTCATTAAAGCTAAGTTTAATGCACTTCACTAACTACATCAAAAGCAACTATTTGCAAGAAAAAAGACAACTCAAGAGTAATATGTTTGTAACACAATGACTGGCAAGTGCCTTAATTATTAATTATATAAACATTTCCTATAATTTATAAAATAAGTGCAACGCCTATTTGCCAATAGAAAAGTGGCCTTGAGCAGGTAGCTCAAGAGATGGGTAGATTTAAGTGGTCAGTAAAAATACCAATGGTTATCTCATTGTTAATTGGGTGAGACGAAACTAAAACCACATGAGGTCTGATTGCAAAGATGCCAGAAAGGTCAAGATTGAAGACACAAACGAGGCTGGCGAAGTAGCTCAGTGGGTCTTTGCGCCTAAGATGCACAAAGACGTGGGTTCGATGCCCAGCACTGCATACCTGGGCCTGATGATGTCTACCTGTAGCCTCAATGCTTAGGAGGTGGAGTCAGGAGGGGGATCAGAAAGTTCACGCTGAGGCTGTATAATGAGTTCAAAGCTAGCATGGCATGCATGAGACCCTGTTCAAACAAACAAACTAAACTTAGAAGAAGAAGAAGGAAGAGGAGGAGGAGGAGGAGGAGGAGGAGGAGAAGAAGAAGAAGAAGAAGAAGAAGAAGAAGAAGAAAAGCCCCAAGTACCGTAGATTCATTTACATGCACACATGGTTTAAGTAAGCTTGACACTTTAATCCATTGTTACTATTCAATTCAATATGAGAGAATATACTTCGGGTTCCCTAACTTTCTTCTGAAAATTTCCCTTGATAGGTAGCATGGAGAATGCTACTATTTATTTATTTAAATTTAGGATACAAATGTCAGGCTAGCGTCTTCAAGTGTGGAATTATATCGAAAGAAATTCTGGACACTGCTGCCCCCACTGGCCATTGAGTCTAATAGCAGCTAATTGTGTTCTCACACAATCCAGCAAAGCAATAGTTGTCAGAGGGTTGGTGCCCTGGGCACAATAGGAACTTGGCAGACAGACAAACGGCACCTGCTGTATGGCAGTGTCGCCATATTTCAAATGGAAAGTAGTTTCAGCGGTGGCTGAATTGTCTCCAATTCAGGGAATCAAAGCCTTTTAAAATTTGTTTTACCTAAAGGAAGATGTAGAGTGTGGTAATAAAATGCTTCTATAAATTCATTAAAACACCAGCACCGAAGACCACACAGTATTTCCTCAGTGTCAGCAGTGGGCTGGTTCCAGAACCTTCTCTGGATACCAGAATCAGTAGATGCTCAAGTGCTTTGAATAAAATGGCATGTGACCTATGCAGATGTTCCTGTGTGCTTACATTACATGATTTACATTACCCAACATCATATAAATGCTATGCATGTAAATGTTTAGGGAATGGTGACAAGAATCAAAATCTATACATATTCAAAGTTGTTTCAAACATTTTCTATCCATAATTGGTTGAATTTAATATGACTAGGTAACCCATAAACACCAACTGTATTTTTAAGTATTTTTTGGTGTGCATATAATATATGTGTGTTTGTACATATCAGGTATGTTTTTATGAGTGAGTGTGCCTCAGCAAGCTCAGGGTTAGTTCTCACCATCACCTATTTGAGACAGGGCTTCTTGTTCACTGCTGTGCATGCACACCAGGCTTGCTGCCCAGAAGCATCCAGGAATTCTCCTGTCTCCACTTCCCTTCTCACTGAAGGAGTGTGCTGAGATTACAAATGTGCACTACTGTGTCCTGCTGTATTTTGGGGATCTGAACTCAGGCCCTCACAATTATTGAGGAAAGTGTTATATCAACTGAGCCATGGCTCCAGTACCAAACTGTATTTTAGTTAGTGATAATACACATACAAGTGTAACATTGCATTGGAGTAAATACAGTATCAAGAAAGTGAAAGACAGTCTTCAGGGAGGCAGAAAATATTTGCAAATTCTGTAAAAGACTGATATACACAATATTCAAAGAATGACAATTCAACAACAAAAACATCCAATTTATAAATGGGCAAAGTATTTGCACTGATATTTCTCCACAAAATATACACAAATGGCCACTGACTACATGAAAGATGCTAACATAATTAGTCATTAGGGGAATGCAAATAAAAGCCATAATGAAATACCACTTAACATTCACTATGAGGGCTTTTATTAAGGGGGTTACAAAATAAAAAGAAGAGGGATGAATCTTAGCAAAGATGTGGAGAAGTTCAGGCCCTCACATACTCCCCATGGAAGTGCAAAATGGTATGACCACTGTGGAAAATGGTGGTTTCTCACGATCCAGGAGTTCCCTTCCAGAATTATATCCAAATGAACTGACAGCAGGAACTTAAAACAGCTTCTTGTGTACAGGTGTTAACAGCAGGACTACTGATAACAGCCAAGACACAGAAAGAAAAACAAGAACAAAAAACAAATGGCCAACAGCTGGACTGACAAACGAAATATGATGTACACACACACAATAGAGTATTAGTTAGTCTTGGATGAAATGTGGACATATTTGGGTGAATTTTCAAAACATGACACTAAGTGAAAAAGCCAGACACAAAAGAACAAATATCAAATGGTCACTTACAGGAAATACCTTGTGGTGGTTTGAAAGAAAATGGCCCCCAAAGAAAGTGGCACTATTAGGAAGTGTGGCTTTGTTGGAGTAGATGTGGCCTTGTTGGAGGAAGTGTGTCACTGTGGGAGTGGGTTTTGAGGTCTCCTATGCTCACGCTACACCCAGTGACACAGTTCACTTCCTGCTGCCTGCAGATCAAGATGTAGAAACTCTCAGCTCCTTTTCCAGGACCATGTCTGCCTCCATGCCTCCATGTTCTGTCATGATGATAATGGACTAAACCTCTGAAACTATAACCCACCCCAATGAAATGTTTTCCTTTATAGGAGTTGCTGTGGTCATGGTGTCTCTTCACAGCAATAGAAACCTTCACTAAGACATACCTATAGTGGGAAAGTTTGTAGAGACAGAAAATAGAGGTTCCCAGGCACCAAGCAGAGGGTGAAATGGAGAGTGGTTTTTCAAATGAGTGCAGGGTTTCTGTTTGGGACCATCATAAGTTCTGGAGATAGACTGATGGTGGTGATGGCTAGGAGACAGACACTGGTCATGGCTATGTAACATTAGTGCCTTTCAGACCACTGAACTATATGGTAAAAGTAGCAAATTTTATACTATATACATTTTACTAATGAAAATATGCTATTGTATCAATACTAAATGGAAGATATACTTTCCAAACATTTTACACACACACACACACACACACACACACACACACACACACACACACACACAACTAATCTTCCTATTTCCTGTCCATCATGAATCATAATTAGAAATGTTTGAATGTTTGAGCAATTGTTCTGGAATGATATTAAGACATTTGGGAGCATAGAACTATCCAGAGCATTCTCAAAAGATGAAATACAAATGGCTGAGAAACATTTTAAAAATGTTCATCATTCTTAGTTAGCAGGGAAAGGCAAATTAAAACTAATTTGAGAGTTTATCTTACCCCAGTCAGAATGACTAAGACAAAACAAAACAAAACAAAACAAAAAGCAAATGCTGGCATGGATATGGGAAAAGGGGGACACTTAACTCACTGCTGGGAGCATGTAAGCTGGTGTAGCTAGTGTGGAAATCAGTACAGAAGTTCTTCAATATACTAAAGATAAATCTGCTGTATAATCCAATTACACCACTCCTAGGCATATACCCAAAGGACTCTACATGCTACAATAAAGGTATTTGTGGTGATATTTTGTTTGTGATCTAACTACTTACAATAATAAATTCAGGCTAGCAATTAGTCACCTATTACAATTAAACTTGTCATATTAAGTATGTTTTCAAGGTCAAACATATATTTTAGATAGACAGGTCATCTTCAAGCACTTCAGAGATCTACAGAATATGGCATTTAGGATGATTTGATAACATAGTTCTTTTTTTTTTTT